>VNJO01012009.1:0-43130 GCA_008042535.1 Drosophila tani | reverse complement strand
CCATTTTGACTAGTGCAATAAATATAAGTTTACTCTTGTCGCACTAGGATATTAAGAAATAAATAAATGAAAAAATAAAAATTCTCAAGGCAGAACTGGAGGTGAAAACAAGTCAGCCGTTCTTGTACCTCATCAACCAGCGATGCTGCGAACATCGCGTACGGGATTAGGAAGGCCAAGATCAAGATATTCCTAACCGAGCTGGACGATTTCCTCGAAGAAGAAGTCAAAGATACCAACAAGCTACTGGACGACTTGGTCAGTAGCTTTAAATTCTATAGTTAGATATGTGTTTAAACTAAATCGACTTGACCATGTATCCCACTTGACCAGTAAGCTACTTGACTTAAACTTGACCTCGTGGATAGATTATAGGACTCTTATATATCTCCATAATATTGTGACAACTCGGCAACCATCGTATCTCTACAATAAGCTCAGCTCAAGATATAAATCTTTAACTTCAAGCAGACAATTCTTTACCAATGCTATCCGCCTCTGGAACAACCTCCCACATAACTTAACGACTATTAGGTGCGCAACTCAGTTTAAATTAAAAATTAAGGAATATTTAAAATAGAACAAACAAAAATAGTAAACAAAAATAAAGATAATATAAGCAAGAAACAAAACACAAATTAAAAATAAATAAAAATAATATAGATTTAAGTTAACGAAATCAAAATGTCAGTAAAACATTATAAGTAAATTGTTAGGGTAAGAAATATTATTTAAAACAAACTCATAATATGTGTGTCCATTTTGACTAGTGCAATAAATATAAGTTTACTCTTGTCGCACTAGGATATTAAGAAATAAATAAATGAAAAAATAAAAATTCTCAAGGCAGAACTGGAGGTGAAAACAAGTCAGCCGTTCTTGTACCTCATCAACCAGCGATGCTGCGAACATCGCGTACGGGATTAGGAAGGCCAAGATCAAGATATTCCTAACCGAGCTGGACGATGTCCTCGAAGAAGAAGTCAAAGATACCAACAAGCTACTGGACGACTTGGTCATCAATGACAACACCCCGAACACAACCCCCCAATAATGCCGACCGTTGTGCAGATAAACCTGCAGCGCAGTTCGCACGCTTCAGCTAATCTCGCAATCCTTTAAGGGAGAAGGACATCGATATCGGCCTAGTGCAGGAGCCATGGACCCGAGATGAGCACATATCGGGCATGGCATTGCCAGGATACACAACATTATACACAAACTCGATAGGTAGGCCGAGGGCGGGTATAATCATTGAAAACAGCCTTAACACCAGCGTGACCGTTTATGGTATTTTTTACAATGTAAAAAACAATCTCCCTGTCCATAAACGCTTTATTTTGTTTAAACTTTAACTTTAATTAGTTTGGCACCATGCTACTGATAAAATTAAATAAAATGCTGAACAAAAAAGTTCGCCTATGGACAGCTAGAGCGGATTTTACATTGTAAAAAATACCATAAACGGTCACCCTGCTTAACACTCTTTAATGTCGCAACCTCAGTAACTCTGATCTTGCATTGACGAGATTTATAGCAGCGGACGGAACTGCTATTATAGTCGCCTCCTGAGCCGGTCATCAAGTTTATGATCTGATAAGACGACGCTTCTCTTCGGGTGTGACGCCAATGCAAGGCACACGCTTTGGGTAAGAAAGGAAACAAACGAGAGGGGTGAGTTTTTTTTTGATAGTATTATATTCTGAGGAGTTAAATAACTCCCTACAAATGGCAGCAGCAGCGATGTAAATAATCAAGTGCATAAGCGGTGTAAGGGGAAGGGGAAATGGATCCCGATAAAGTCTGTCTAGCAACAGGCAATGAGAGATTCAACGGGACTCCGTCGGACTTTGAACCCGGAGGCGTGATCGGAGGCGTTGGTCTTTGGGCGTCAAAGCGGAGACGCCGAGATGACCTATGGGACTCCGGCGGACCTTGGACTCAGTGGGGTGACCGACGCTGCCGGGGCTAACGGGGCCGGGACTACCTATAAGAGGGGGCAAAACGATGGCAGCGGGATCAGACCGCGTTCGGAGGGCAAGGCGACTGCGGCAGTAAAGAGTGCAAGGAGCAAGGAGTGCTAGGATCAAGGCGTTGGCAAACACGCAAAGCTCACCGTGCATCAAGGATCACTAGCAAGGATCCGGGATCAATGATTCAGGAGCAAGGATAAGGAGGCAAGGAGCAACCGTTGCGACATGTGGTACGTCGAGGTTCTGCGATAAGGACCAGGCGAGCGAAGCGACAGTTCAGGCAGTGTCAGCTTTAAGAGTTGCACGCGTAGCTAGGCTCAGGCCGGATGATACACCGTGACGATGATATCCTTTGCCGTGCTACAGAGTAGTCGATAACAGTGGCAGCGACGATAAGGGAGGACGCAAGTTCGACCTGCCATGCGATACATCCTGCTAACTTTGTAGCACGGCGGCGGAGCGGGCGATAAGGGTGGCAGCGGCGATAAGAGAGGACGCAAGTTCGACCTGGTGACGATACATCCAGCTAACTTTCGCCGGCGAGACAGCCAAACGGTCAGCTAGGAAGGAGTGCAGCCGCAACCGCGGGCGCGATCGAGACGGAGCAGCACAAGCAGAAATCTAATAAACATACCAAGTTAATCCGTAGTGTTCTTATTGGTCGGGCAGTCAAGTATATAAATTTGGTGGAACGAACCTGCACATTCGCTGAGCTGAGTCCAGGCAAATCAGCTCCATACAATATGTCGTGACGTCACTATCTGCAACAAGGGGAAGACGCCCGCCTTCATATTTCGAAGCACTGAAGATTTTTAAGGTGGGAAGGAGTTATGAGGTGGAAAAATTGAAAATTTCAACCCAACACTCTTTTTTTAGGGCAAAGATACATATTTATCGAAACTTCGATGGCGATTCTCAAATCGGCACAGAAACGCAACCCTCGCAACACTGACTGGGGCAAATATGGTAAGACTGCTCAGGCAAAGACTAAAAACAGGAGGATCAAAGTTAAATCCACCCTGGAAGAAATCGACAAGGAAGTCGAAGACCTTACGAACATCCTAAACAACGCGTACAAGGAGTCATGCAGACTTACCCACTAAGGTAAGATAATAAGCTTTTTTATTAGCTATTGTAGAAGTAAGAAAATTCGATTGATTCATGTGCGAAAGTAATAGTGTGTATTTTATTTATAGCGCGAGAACAAAATAATGTGGATGCAGTAGCGAGATCAAAATCAGAATACTTTTCAAGGGCAACCAGCCGATTGCTGGGCCCAAAAATGCAAGAAGACGAGACAGTAAAAAGATCATATATGTCGGAACGGCCGGAATCGGACCACTATGTCTTATAGCTGTCATAGAACCGATCGGTTGACTTATACAAAAATGTAAAACCTAAAATGTGTAGGTTAGGCTAAAATGACACATTCAATTTCTAGCCTCAATTTATTGTCACAATTATTCCCCTATGGGATTTGTGGGACAATTATTTTATGAAATTTCAGTATTAATTATATTTCTTTAATAGACTTTTTAACCTCAACTGAGCTTATCGAACTAAGTCGTTGCTCTACAAATTCGATGACGTCGGACAATAATTGTATTTCTTTTGTCTTCTTTATATGGCATTCGTATAATTGAAGAGCCTCTTTATTGCGTTTTCTGCAAAGATTATATCCACCTCATCAGTGTAGCGTGCAAAGACTGGGAGAAGTGTTTTGAAACCGGTCGAATCTGTAGTTGCGGGTGCTTGCTATAGGGTCCGGCTCTCGCTCGTCGGCTTTGGGGTCTTGCTTGTACAGATCCGAACACTAACTACACCTTATTATGACTAATACTAGAATTGAGCAGAAGATCGAAACTATGCTGGCCAGAATACGATATGAGAAGAATGAGAGAGTTGATCTCCAAAAGCAAAAACATAAGAAGAATCAGGGCAGCCATCACGGGCCACTGGGCAATAGGCACAACTATAAGATGGGTCTGCCATACAATCTACATTGCAGAAGCTGCAAGGAACCATGCACCTGATGTGTCACTGCCCAGCTTTCAACCGGATAGGGCGCGTCACTTTGGAGCACACCAACTCGAGTCATTTGGGAAAGTCGGAAAGCAGACGGTAACTGCTCAAAAATAGCTAAAATTTGTGCCAAAATAAAAATTTTAAAACGCATTATAACTAAAAAACTAACTATAACTAACTAAAAAAGAGGGCCCCCTTTGGATATTCTTGTTTAATATTGAAGTAGAGAGGCCAAAGTTTTTTAAAGCCTTATACCAGCTCTGGGGTACGTCGGGCTTGGGCGTTATTAAGCCTTGAAAAGTGCTAAAGCAAGTAGTGCTCGATACTTTAAACGCGATTTTCTCAAAATTGGTACGTGATGGAAACTTTTCAGTTTCGAATTAGCAATGTACCGGTTAAGATCCTTCAGAATCAATAGCGTTTGTTCGCCGGCTTTTTTTTTTGTCGACCAGTGTAATCATTATCAGACCTTTTCCAGTTTTCACTCGGAAGTAAATTTGATAACATTTTCGGATTTCCCATTCATATATTAAGATTTCCCTTGTTTATCTGCGGACTTCCATTCAAAGCATTCGCGGCCCCCAAATAAACAATTTGAAATATTTGTAATTGCAGTCAGCTATTCTCCTGATTGCCATGGAGCAAGGGTCCGTCGACACAGTCTTGGTCCACGAGCCATGGATTGCCTCTGACAATTCCATGACCGGACTAAGGTCCTCCAACTACAATCTATTCTACGCACTATCGGTAAGCAAGAATAGAACCGCCGTACTTGTGCGGAAGGGTATCCACGCTAACCTTATGTCTCATTACAGCTCTGATGACCTGACTGTGGTGATGCTAGAGAGCGAGGAGAAGCGCCTTCTGGTAGCTTCCTGCTACAAGGCACACGACAGGCCAACTCCACTGGAGGAACTCAAGAGATGGATACTCTATCCTTCTCAGATCAAAAGTACATTCAATTCGAATTCGATTTCGAACATTCGTCAAAGCTGATAGTGTACAGAAACCCCCGGAATACAAACTGGGAAAAGTTTTAAAAGACGATCAAGACGAGACTCGCCATAGGTCCGGGCGTAGTAAAATCCGCGGAAGACATAGTAACGTCCCTAGAGACCCTTTCCAAGAAATTACTGGATGCGTATCATTCATCATGCCCAGTATTGAGAACTAAAAAGAGGACCAAGCCACCCAAGCCACCCTGGAACAAGGACCTATCGAAACAAAGAAATAACCTCAGGGAATTCTTCAGAATCGCCAAACAGGCGAAAGATGGTATCATCAACGAAGATTACAAAACCCTACTTAGAGAATACAAGAAACAACTACGCAGGGCGCAAAGAAGCTCGTGGAGAAATTTCTTCTCCAACACCGAGACGGTCCCAGAAACGGCGAAACTCCGGAAGTTGTTAGCAAAGCAACCTATCGTAGAGAATAAGCTTAATGCGACGACGGACAGAGGACTGAGGACAGCAAAGAAGCAATGAGCACCAGGTCCTGGCAACTACGATTGAAAACCCCCCAACTGATCTAATTTCCTCTAGAAGAAACCACTGGGCTATTGACTCCTTTGCGGGTATAAAACACCAGAACTAGACGAAATACAGGTGACCAAAAATAACAGTTTATGCCGACGACATAAGCATTATTATTACGGGAGTCTGTCCAAGGACTCTCAGCTCTATCATGAAATTAACACTCTGGGAGATATATGAGTGGGCGGAGAAGGTAGGACTGAGTATCAACGCGGACAAGACGGACCTCATTCTCTTTACTAAGAGATACAAGGTACCGCTATGGATCCCCCCGAAAGTCAACTCAACCAGGCTGACCCCGAAAACACATGTCAAATGACTCGGCATAGTATTGGACAGCAAGCTAGCATGGAAACCCAATGTAATGGAGAGGGTGAAAAAGGCAACCATAGCGCTATACGCATCAAAGAAAATGCTTAGCTGCACATGGGGCCTATCACCTGCTCTAATGCATTGGATTTGCATATCGGTGGTGCGTCCGACTCTGCTGTATGGAAGAGAGAACATACAACACCCTTATGGAGAACAAAACAAACGGCAGGCACTGCTCTGCACATCAGGGTCGCTGAGGTTTACCCTAACTAAAGCGCTCGAAACCATACTCGGAATCGACCCCAACTTACTGCAGGTAAGGCAGCACAACGCCTAGTTGCAGCAGGAAACATGTCGCTTCAAGGATTCGGACATAGTTCAATTGGTCGGGACATGACCAGTATTTCTGAACACCTCAACATTTACACTGACGGCTCCAAAATGGAAGGAGGAGTAGGAGGCATATATTGTACAGACCCTGAGATAAGGCTGTCATATAAGCAACCGAGCCAATGCAGCATATTCCAGGCAGAAGTCTTTGCCATCAGGAAAGCAGCAGAGGCCGCGCAGAGTATAAGCCGCCAATACGAGACGGTCAATATATTCGTAGACAGCCAAGCACCGATAATATCCATGCAGTCGTTAGCATTCTGTTCCAAAAATGTACTGGCGAGCAGGGAGGCACTAGATATCCTCAGCACGACAAAGTCAGTGCGGATCTACTGGGTTCCCAACCACCAGGGCATTGATGGTAACGAGGCGGCGGACGATCTTGCAAAGGAAGGCGTCGGGCTGGCGAATGACAAAATGGAGAAACGTACCTGTCTCCTTAAGAACGCTTCAAAGCGAGCTAGAGAGAAGGGCCGACGTGCAAATCAAAAGGAAGATATTAGCCACTACGTATTGCATCTACCACGGAAAGATTGCAGACTGCTAGTGGGAATACTCACAGGAAACTGCCTGGCTGCGATGCACGCAGTTAAGCTAGACATCACCATCAATGGCAACTGCAGGAAGTGCGATGAATGCGAGGCAATGGAAACCTTGGAGCATCTATCACGGGCAAGGATCATATACCTAGACGCCCTGGTATTGGCGTCGCTAGAAGATGCATCCAGGAGAGCGTCAGGCAAACTACTTGCCTTCGCGAAAAACACCTCGATCCTTAAGAACTTTTGCCAGGTTCATACTCATCCATCCGGACAACTAAGGGCCATTTTGGCCTATGCAGGGCCCTGCGAGGGCCGTCTGGGTTAACCTAACCTAATCTAACCTATTCTGTTCACAAATACTGTTGCCAAATATAAATTGTTTAATAATTCTAATAATTTGGTTAATAAGATTTTAGTATTTCCCTTGTCCATAACGGCGCTACACAGTCCCATACAGGACTTAGATTAAGATCCAATATTTACCTAAAATCTAGTGCATTATGTCAATTTTTAAACGATGAATGGATATATATTTTTAATTAAATATTTAACATTCTTTTTAAATACGGATAACAACTAAAATAACCTTGGTTTAACAATTTCTTGCTTACTAATGGTATGGATCTGAACAGGGGCCGTTGGGAAGAGAGTCCTTGCAGCAATAGAAATACTGCGATATTAGCTGCTTCTTGTTAAGCTTCTTTAATTTGCTTCGAAATTTAAAGATTATACTTGTTTTTGAAGTACTTTTTAGCAATTGGGATTATAAGCTCTATGACGAGATCGCATTTGTATAAAATGCTTCTGTAAAAAGCATAATATGACGAGAAAGAAAGATCATTTCGGTAAACTGAAGTTGGTATACCCTTGCAGTCTGCAATGGGATCATTGAAAATCAAACCATTTTAGTAATGTTGAAAAAATATCGAATTTTGTAAATTTTACATTTTAAATGTAGAATTTTACATTTTCATATAAATCGACCGATCGCTTCTATGGCAGCTATATGATATAGTTGTCCGATCTTAAACAAAAGTAAAACCGTATTTCTAGAACCATAAGAAACTGCTATATCTCAAAATTTATAGAAATACGTTTAAAAATAGAGAAGTTAAAATTTTTCATACCCTTGCAGATGGTATTATAATTTTGCCATGATATTTGCAACGCAGTGAAGGAGGCATCTCTGACCCCATAAAGTATATATATTCTTGATCAGCATCACCAGATTTAACGGATTCCTGGAGTTGTAGGCCTGTTTAATACTTTGGGCTATCAACTTTATAAAAAAACACGTTTTGATTTTCCAACGGATTTTGTTCGAGTTTTTAGGATGCTAGCAGCACGTTAGCATTTGAGTTAACGGATTGAAATTTCCACTTTTTTCAAGTTTATTGAGCTATAGCACACAAAGTACTTATTCAATATACAAAATCAAAAGGTTAGTTCATTACCTTTAAAATAAAAGATTCGACGGGTAAATGGGTTGGCTACAACTCGAGCTAGGAAATGATAAACGTAAAATGAACAAATTGTTATACCCGGTACCCATAGGGTACAGTGTATTATGAGTTAGTGCCAACCGGGAATGTATGTAACAGGCAGAAGGAGGCATCTCCGACCCCATAAAGTATATATATTCTTGATCAGCATCACCAGCCGAGTCGATTTAGCCATGTCCGTCTGTCTGTCTGTTCGTCCGTGTGAAACAACAGATCTCAGAGGCTATAAGAGCTAGAGTTACCAAATTTGGTGACAACATTGGTTGCACTCAGATCAATTTAAAATTTGGCCACGACCACTTTCGCTCTCAAAAATCATAAAAAACGTAAAATAAGCTATACTCGTTATTTTCGGGTTAAAGTTAATAGATACAATAAATGAATAAAATAGAGCGGACGTTTCCTGAAAATTTCAGTGAAAGCGGATGATAAAAATGGGAGATATTAGCAATAAGGTTAGAATTTTAACAAACCGCCCTAAGACACTGCTGTTGCAAGCTGTAGCCGACAGGTGGTGCATTCGAGCCTTGACCGTGCGATATAATGGCGCCAACTACAGAAGAAATGACAAAAGAATAGAGCAAGAAATTACAAAAATTAACATTATTCATTTTTTGACGCCGATCGAGCGAGTTTTTATGTGTTTTTTATAAAATGAATCATTAATATTTAAGTATGACATTAAATTGTTTAGGTCGGGAGCTAATTCGAGAGGCGATTTATTTTAAGAATTATCGAAGTAGACTATTATAATGTATGTACAATTTTAAATTGTCTTTTAGTGTGAAGCGCAAACGTTTAGGTACCGGGTATCTCACAGTCGAGCACTCTCGACTGTAGCTTTCTTACTTGTTTTTGTGTAAAACTTAAAAAAATCATTAAAAATACGAATCCATGGAAAACAAATTAAAGCCATTTTCGTTATCTGGGGATTCAGCTCTACCAGAATTTCGCATCAACAGGCTTGGAGCATTTTATGTGTAAACTAGTGTTATCTCCCAATGGTTGTATAAGTCTACCAGACTTTTGTCGACACATTTACTCCTCAGTCATAACATGGAAAAGTTTCTCAGAAAAAGTCTCTTAAGAAATACAAGAAAGGAAGCTAACTTCGCTAAGCCGAAGTTTGTATACCCTGGCAGTCTTCAATTGGATAATTTTTTCGCTAAAATGGAAAAAATATCAAAGTTTGTACAAATTTTACATTTTACATGTAGAAGTTTACATATTCATTTAAAACAACCGATCACTTCTATGGCAGCTATATGATATAGTTGTCCGATCTTAATGAAATTAAAACAGTAACTCTAGAACCGTAAATCGTAATAATCTATATCTCGAAATTCATAAAAATACGTTAAAAACTGAGAAGTTTTAATTTGTTTCCATTAATTTTTAGATAATTTCTACGGCAACTATAAGATATAGTGGTCCAATTTAATTTGAGCCAAATATATTCAAAATATGCGAAAATATGACATTTGGCCCTATTGCTCCTATGGCAGCTATAAGATATAGTGGTCCAATTTCGGCCGTTCCGACATATATACTAGCTGTAATAGAAGACTATCTCCAAAGATTAATTCAAATAGCTCAAATACTGGGAGACTAGTTTGCGTAGCAACGGACAGACAGACGGACAGACGGATATGGCTAAGTCGACCCGACTGGTGCTGGTGATCAAGAATATATATACTTAATGGGGTCGGAGATGCTTCCTTCACTGCGTTGCAAAATTCTGGACAAAATTATAATACCCTACAAGGGTATAAGAAGTCTAGTGTATACTAGAATTTGATGTTATCGCCTTTACAGAAATGTGGCTATATTCGTCAGTTTTGGATCATGCAATTTTAGTTTATAATAATTTAATATACCGAACCGACCGCTCTTCTTTTGGTGGCGGTGTTCTTATTGCTGTTAAAAATTACTTTTCCTCTGAACTATTTCCATTTATTAACACTGAGAGCATTGAATTTTTTGATGTAAAAGTCAGCGTCGGCAACGCATACCTGTTCTTAACATGTTCTTATATACCTCCTCGATCGCATAATATTGTCTATGTGAATCACTTGTTTGCTATTCAAACCGATTTCCGATCTGATCCAAAACAATTCTACAATTTCGAAAATTTCAAACGCAAGTCTAATGCCTACCCTACATCGCTAAGTTTCCTCGACCAATCTGAATCTTCCTGCTCATGCTTACGATATCGGTATACCTTTCTTTGCAGAGAGTGATGTTCTGCATGGTTTAAAAACCATAGACATGTCCTACTCTGCTGGTCCTGACAATATTGCGAGCTGTGTGCACTATGCCCAAGCTCTATGTCTCCCTTTGACCTATCGTTTTAATCTATCGATAAAACATTGTTCTCTCCCGAGTATTTGGAATGAGTCTTTTATCAATCCCCTCCATAAAAAAGGCTCTAGATCAAATATCGCAAATTATGGTGCAATCGCCAAGCTCTCGGCTATCCCGAAGCTTCTGGAGCATTTGATAACCCGGCAATTGCAACACTTATGTAGAAGCCTGGTGTCATTATCTCAACATGGCTTTTTTAAACAGCGATCCACAACTACCAATCTTATGGAATTCACTAATCTGATTTACCGAAGTTTTCAAAGTCGTATGCAAGTTGATGTAATCTTCACAGACTTCAGTACAGCATTTAATTCTGTAAATAACTCACTCTTTCTTCAAAAATGATCTCTTTTAGGATTTTTCCCTTCTATTCTCAAATGGATCGCTTCTCATTTGCCAAAAGATTGTATCGGCCTTACCGAAATGAGAACATTTGCCCTTTTTTACAGTATCATCCCAGCAAACAATTTTAGGAGTGCTCATAAATATGTGTCTGAAAAGTGTCGAGTTTAAGAGCGTTTTCGGAGCATATTTTGTGTTTTTTTCAGCCAGGAATTAAACTTACCCAGTGGCGCAACCCTGCTACGACCGAATGAGGTAATTCTTAAAGCTTTAAAGCAGGGGTCGTCAGCGTCCTATACACTGTGCATAGGAAAAAATTTCAGGCAGCGCTGTCGGCACAGGGACACTATAAGCGCTTCGTGTTTGTTCGGGATTCTGTTAGGCTGTCGTAGCAAGCTTCGGAGAGAAGCACCCAGTGGCGCAAATTTGGCTTCGAGAATCGATTACATCTGTCATACTTTGAATGCAGTAAGCATTCGAATTCATACTACAACTTGCTCTACTTTTCCATAAGCTTGGCAGCCTTTTTTGCTAGTATACCTTAAAAATCGGCTACTTCGAATCGAGCAAGTACACCCAAAAAAAAATCGTCATAGAATCGATACGATTGTTACATGAATTGTATACTTTCGAGTATTAAAAATGTCTTAATAAGATGCTTATTGATTTTATACTTTCGAAAGTATAAAATGTATACTTTCGACTTTATCAATTTTATACTGCGCAGTATAAAATATACAATTTAAACTACTGAGTATAAAAGCTAAACTTTTCAGTATAAAAGTTATATTATTAAGTATGAAATCAATACTAAGCTCGTTATACTGCTTGGAGTATAATTTTGAGACAACGCGTATTAAATTTAAACTCTTGGTTTTTTTTTTGGGTGTAGGCGATTAGCCGAGCACACTTCGTGCTGTATTACCGTCCTATATACTGTTCCATATATGGGATTGTTATGCATATGCTTTACTGACTGGTATACCAAGTATATAGGATTGTAATGCAGATTAAACCGACTGAAAATTGTTTTATATTTCTAGCAAAATAAAAGATATTTCACATACAATTGTATCAATATTTTATTATTTCTTACTGAACCTAAATATTCGTTCATTATTTTTTGCTTTTTCATCTAATTTTGTTTACGATGCGACCATTGTTGGTTTTAAGCGCACCCTAATATTGTAGCATCTGTCGTTCAACCCATCTTCCTTAACTGCATCTACACGTAAGAAAATCAATTAGAAATCGATCAATTAAAAATCAGAATTTCTTTGTATTTCTTTATGTAATAAATATAATGCGTATGTGCGCATCGGCCAGCCGCGGTATATTACATTTACTAAAGCCTCTTTTGAACATTATACACTTTCAAAACTCGCTAAATCGTTATAAAAACATAACTAAATTCACCTGCAGTACCTGTCATCAACGTTTCATCAACGATTCATCAAAAAAACTTCGTTGTTGTTGTTCGAAATTAACATGAATTTAACATGGGCATGGCCTAGGCTGTCATCAGCGACAAATTCGTCAATGATTCATCGATGATTCATTATCCTTTCATCAACATTTCATCAATGGTTCATCAACGATTTCATCAACATTTCATCAACATTTCGTCAACATTTCATCAACATTTCATCCACATTTCATCAACATTTTATCAACATTTGATCAACATTTCATCAACTTTTTATCAACATTTCATCAACATTTCATCAACATAATTTTTGAAGAGAGAAATTGAGCGAGGGAGAATTGAGAGCGAGAGAGTCGGTTTTGACACGATTGATCGACAACGGCCTATTAATGACAACTGGTACTGCAGGGCCCTTTTAAAAACACTCCCGACATACACTTATACTTGAAAATAGTAAAGTGACAGATGAAAAAGACAAAATTATATATCAAAATATATTTACACAAACAGAAAATACACACAGTCGCAGGTGCCGAACACAGAATTGGTCTAACTAAGCAAAATAATATAAGCCGAACGATTGCCGAAGCTTTGACAGGCAGGAACAAAAACAACGTCCCATTACAGTCCTGTGTTCTAACAGTTGGAAAAACAACTGATTACGAATGTAACTTCGACGATGCATCTTGTAGAATTACCACATTCGGTCGTAGCAGGGTTGCGCCACTGGGTACCAAGTAGCCTATACAGAATTGCTCGGTTTTCGCAACAGCAGAGAAGCAAATCGTTCGGGTCTGTTAGTATCATTTGGGTCTGTTCGCTTCGCACACATAGGCACTAGAAAACTGTGTATGGCTGGGTGCCGACCCAGCTCGCGCTGAACAACTTTTGTTCTACCACTTTTTGGATTTCCCGCTAGTTTGGCGGGAAAACAGATAAAACAAGTGAGAAAGCTAGAAACTTTTAAAGTTGAAGGTGCCATCATCACTTGTATCTCACCTCGTTAAGAGGTGTTTTGTTTGATTTGCAAATCAAGCAATCAAATTTGAGAGGAAACGGCACATTTAATGAAATTACCTAAATTTATAATAAGTAGGTTAGTTACGCTACAAAATTTTTTTTCAATTTAAGTAGCCTGTTTTTGTGATTTTGTTTTTTGGGATATGAACAAAATATGGTTATTTATTTAATAAGCACTTGATTGAGCTTTATAGTATTTATACAAAAAGCATGGCAGAAATTTTTATTGGGAGAAGCTCCAAAGAAAATATAGTTTTAAGTGAACATCCCAGTTCTGTGCAGGAATATGTTTTCGAAATGACAAATTTGTTGGACTAACGGTTTTCGAGATATTGAATGGGTAATAAAACAATTGCCAAAAATCTGTCTTTTATCGAATAGCTACATAATGGTTCTATGAAAATTTTGTGAATGAGTTCAGCGTGGTGATTAAATACTAGAGAACACGATAGCACTAAGAAACGGACGGCTTATTTGGCTTGTTCGTTCCAATGGCAGCTATAGGATATAGTGTTCCGATTTGGACGAAATTTCAAATATATAGCTATAATCATATATTCATCATATATTTAATATGAATCCGATATTTTTAAAAACAATGACAATTGGCCAGTTTGACCCGATCGTTATTATGCCAGCTTTAGGATATAGTAGTCCAGTTTCGCCCGTTCCTGCATATATACTAACTACCATAGAAATAAGACTATTCGAAAAGTATTACCCGCAAAAACGTAGATATAGAATGATGATGGCGAGGAATTGGATCACATAACTGAGACTAGTATTAAAAGAAAGCTCTCACATAATAAGTTGCGAATTTATTTGGAAACTAGTTTGAAACGGAAAACGGACGGACATGGCGAAATGGACTATATTTATATATATATGTATATGTTTTAGGGTCAGACGTAAAGTTAGCACCTCAAATTCGAAAAAAACACTATACTTGAAAACCCTATACTATTCACATGGAACGCAGTACTGAGCAGTTTTACGTTTGCATTTCCCCTAAACGAGAGACATTGGGACTCAACGGCCAAATTTTATATAAACATGAATTTAATAAAATGCATTTTAATTAATTATCCAGGGGGCCCAAAACTCAATTATTTTTCAACATTTAAATTTAAAATTGAAGTTAAATTTCTGTTATATATTTTATTTAAAAGCGCCAAACAGTCGAGTTTTAAAATACATATTAAGTATACTCGTACGTCAAGGTGACGAAAGCATGTGCAGCATGTGCACATTTCAGCTAAAATACATATCCGTTATCCAAGCCCGAGTATCCGTATCCAAGCCCGAGTGCCCTACAGCGAGCCCCTTCCCAATACTCTTCGAAATTATAACTCAAATATATTTATAAAATATAAGCTATAACAAGAAAGGAAGCTAACTTTGGTAAGCCGAAGTTTCTATACACTTGCAGTCTGTAATTTGATCATTGAAAGTCGATCCGGTTTGGTCAAATTGATAAAGTATTGAATTTTGTATATTTTTATAACATTTACCTATCCATTTTACATTTTACATGTAGAATTTTACATTTTCATTTTCAACACATTTTTTCTAGAAAACATATTTTTAGTTCAATAAAAATAACTATTTACTATAAAGGTTCGGGGATGTACTTATAATCGAATTAGGTTAATAAATTAATCTTTATTAACTTAAAGCTAATTTATTTTTTAAATTACAAGAATTCTTTTTTAATTATGACAGCTGGAAGAAAAGAAAGATTAATCTCTCAGCGCAATGGAGTGTACAATATTCTTGGTTAGTCCGTCTTTAGCCAGCCCAAATAAACTGGATGGTTTTCCCACGCGAGAACATGCCACATATAGTTGTCCGTGAGAAAAGCATGGTGTTTCCAAATCTAAGCCACATACAGATAATGTTTGGCCCTGTGACTTATTGATCGTCATAGCAAATGCCAATCTAATTGGAAACTGAAAAACAGAGAATTCATACATTTTCTTTTTCATTAATTTTCCGATCATTCCCATGGCAGCTAGCTATAAGATATAGTGGTTCGATTTGCATTAAATTTAAAAATTGATGGCTATAATAATTAAATTAAAGGATCATATATGGCCATTTCCCACGGGGGGTTCGCCGGGTCCAAAAATTTTAACTTTGACAAAAAACTTTTTTATTTTACTTATATGTTAAATAAGTATGTACATTGTGATAATATAAAGCGTTTGTCAAAATTTTATTTTGGAGCGCGGGGATCGCGATTAACGGTAAAATTTTGCCGTCCTATATATTGCAATTGTGTGTTCGCGATGAAAAAAACTATTTATATAGTCATAGTCATAGATAGCGAAATTTTAAATTTAAGCCACATTTTTTTGCCTTCAATTTATTGTCAAAATATTGCAGCAATCTGTCGAGTCGTTTATCTTAAATTTATTTTTAAAGTCTGTGTGTTCCCAACGCAATGACCGCATTTTCCACCTTTTGGGCTATTTCGAAAAAATTATTTATTATTTTTTTTATTATTTATTTATTAAAACATTTTATCAGTATTAAAGCTCAATTTAATTATAATAAGTTAAAAGTAATACAAAAATTATGTTGCTAAAAAAAATGTTCATCGCGAAAAAATGTTTATATGATGAGCAAATTTTATGTTCGCGATTGAGTGCTCGCGAGATTGCCTTTTGCCTTTGTTAAATATTAAAAGTGAGGTCTTAAATTGAAGCTACATTATTAATTTATAAAACTCAATTTTTTTTATTTAACTATTCCTTATAAATTTGCTGTGTTTAGCTTTTCTTCACATTCAGCCGCTTTTTTGTGTGTTAGCAAGCACGTTTACTGCCAATAAAAAAAATAATAATGATATCCACCAAGGCTACCAAGCGTAGAGCTAATATATTTACGTAAAAATAAACAGAAACTAAAAAAAAATGTATTTCTAGGGGTAGTTTTATAACCACAAAGCGTACGAACCTGTGTTCGCGAGACGAGAATCGCCCGTATTTAATTTGAATCCGATATCTTTAAAAACAATGAAAATCAACTATTTCGGGCCGATTGTTTCTTTGGCAGCTATAATTATAGTGGTTCGATTTGCATGATATTTAAAATCTTTATATATAATATAATTAATGGATCATATATGGGTATTTCCCACGGAAGGTCCACCGAGTATATTTGTGTGTATATATACAATAAAACTTCAAATTTAAATGAAAACGTTACATAGCATATTTTACTGTTTTCAACTAAAAATCGGCCAGAAAACTGAAAAAACTTAAATTTTGGTATTTTTGGTATTTTTAAAGCCAATTTTATATTTAATTTTTCGCATGCAAAACATACGAAATGTTGGCACTTTTTCAACCAAATCCTCTCTTCAATATCTATTAATTACAACAAAAATTGTTTTTCAAGAACATATGAAGTTATTCATACAAAAACGTGAGGTAAAATCATGACGGAAAAAGTGTGTGTTCGCGATGTGTGTTCGCGTGATTGCCTTTTTATTATTTCAAAATACTTTTAGTGTATTAAATTTGAAACATGAGGTCTTAAATTGAAGCTACATTATCCCTTTATAAAACGCAGTTTTTAATATTTGAATATTCCTTTCAAATTCGCCGAGTTTCGCATTTCTTTACATGCAGCCAAGAAGCACTTCCGTTTTTTGTGTGTTCGCGAGGTCATGTTTTTTGGAAATTAAAAAAAATTCTGATACCACCGAGGCTACTTTTTGCTCCAAGTGTAGAGCTTATATGCTTATATAATAAA
Organism: Drosophila tani; assembly: GCA_008042535.1. Taxonomy (NCBI): domain Eukaryota; kingdom Metazoa; phylum Arthropoda; class Insecta; order Diptera; family Drosophilidae; genus Drosophila; species Drosophila tani. The sequence continues at coordinate 25,940 of VNJO01012009.1, read as the reverse complement.
AAATAAAATCAAAGAAAAAAATTAGTTTTAAGCGTAGTTTTATAGCCAGAAAGCGTACGACCGCGTGTTCGCGATGCTGGGAAATGCCCATATTTAATTTGAGCCCAATATCTTCAATATATTTTGGTGATGCTGATCAAAAATATATATCCTTTATGGGGTCGGAGGTGCTCCCTTCACTGCGTTGCAAACTTCTGATCAAAATACCTTACCTTATAAAAACAAAGTAAAAACTAAAAAAAAAAACAAGAAAGGAAGCTAACTTCGGTAAGCCGAAGCTTGTATATCCTTGCAGTCTGCAATTGAATCATTCCATTTCGGTAAAATGGAAAAAAAAAACAAAGTTTGTACATTTTTATAACATTACAACACATTTTATATTTTACATGTGAATGAATTTTACATGAATTTTACATATTCATATAAATCGACCGATCGAAGCGAAGCTATGCCAGCTATAGGCATAGCGATATATCTCCGCGCAGACGTTGGCGTCATATCTCCGCGCGGAGATATGTCTTTTCAAAACGTCATATGTCCGCGCGGAAATATATACGCTAAATTCTGGGCGGACATATGTCGTTTTCAAAACGACAAATCTCCGAACGGAGCTTGGCGTGATATCTCCGCGCGGAGATATGTCGTTTAAGAACGACATATGTCCGCGCGGATTTTGGCGTCATATCTTTGTTTATGAACCAGACCAGTGAACAGTGTTGTCAAAAGTCACTTTTTGAGTAAGAGTTGGACGTTTTAAATGTTGGCAGAATACAGAATACCAATTAGTTAAGACAATTTGTATAGTTATGATAAAATTAAATTAAGCTATTAATTTACATTATTTTATATGGTGAAACTGGCTGTGAAAAGCTCATTATGCCCAAAAAACGCATTTTAATTCATGAACTTATCTTACTAAGCTTAGAATCTAGTTCCATTTACCAGGAAAAGGTCTCTTTCTTTAACTAGACCATCTCTAAACCCGATTCTAACCTATGCATCTCTTGCTTGGTGGACAAAAGCTACCCAGAAGACAGCTGCGGCAGCACTTACCAAAATACAAAGACTGGTCTGCATAGGCATTACTGGAGCCATCCGAACATGCCCCACTGCAGCACTTGGAGTCATAACTGGCATACCCCCTTTAACCATAATTCTGAAAAAGGAGGCCTGTCTGGGGGCACTTCGCCTTCAAAATATCACCGACATAAAAAGTGGTGAAAAAGTGGTTTTCGAACCCTTAATAAACGAGCCCATTCTGCGCGTAACTGACGAACAGAAACCTAAACTTGTCTTCCACAGAAACTTTTTTGTAGTCTTGTACACCAGACACGATTGGAACACAAAATCAATTTCTCTACCCAGAGGATCACAAAAGTGAGTAAGTGATCACAAAGTGTACCAACTTATGGGTCGAAATTGGAAAGCGGTGACACCGGGGCAGGTATTTTTGGATCAAGGTTCAACAAATCCATAGCCATGGGAAAGTCTTCGACCATTTTCCAAGCAGAGATACACGCCATAGAAATCTGTGCTCGGGAATGCCTTCGCAGGAAAATGCAAGGCGCACGGATTTACATCTTCTCTGACAGTCAGGCGGCGCTCATAGCGCTGAGGTCCTTCACGATCTCCTCCAGACTTGTAGAAAACTGTTTCCAGCAGCTGAACGCCCTCGCTTCCAAGAACATCTTAACGGTGGGTTGGGTGCCAGGGCATGAAGGCCATATAGGAAACGAGGTGGCAGACTCCCTGGCAAAACGCGGGGCAATGACACCACTAATCGGCCCTGAACCGTTCTGTGGACTTTCGAAAGGACACAAAAGAGAACTGCTCAGGAATTGGGAGGAAAAGGAGATAAGTCGCCACTGGACCGACAGTGCAGGGCTGAGACAAGCCAAACAATTTCTCGTCCCCCAGATGTCGCGATCTAAGCGCATTATCAACTTAAAAAAGAGTGAAATTCGCACTCTAACAGGCTACCTAACGGGTCACTGCAACCTAAGGTATCACCTTAAGAAATTAAAACTTTCAGAAATCGACACATGCAGATTCTGTGAGATGGAGCCAGAAATATCAGAACATGTTCTATGTAAATGCCGCTCGCTTATCAGACGTCGACTTCAACAACTAGGAGGTGAACTTATCCCCCCTACAGGATTTGGGAATAGATTGACCCCGCCAAAGTTCTCCCCTTTATCAAAAGCCTAGATGTAGAGGCTCTACCTTAATCCTACAGGCCGGCCCAAAAGACCTAACATCTGGTCGTGGTGCAACAAGGCCTATGTAATAATAATAATAAGCTTAGAAGATATTATCTTAGAAAGCTGATATATCTGAAGGCCCCAGTCAGCGTCGTTTCTTGGTTTTCCCATATTATTATTCTATATTATTAAAATTCTGCCCGTTTGAATAAAAAAAAAACATTAAAGTATATATCTAGTGTGAACATATTTTGTGTGAGAACGGTTTACACTAACGCAATGAAAGGCGTTGCTGCTCTAGCCCATGTCTCTGGCTGTACATACAAGTAAAATAAGCGCCGATCTAAATAGCGCTTATGTTTCTATGTTGGAACATATAGGAATTATTTTTTATATCTTTACCGTTAATATATTTTAAAAGTTAAATGTACGAATCATCAATACTTTCGAATTTTTGGTTAAAATACCTCGAGAATATCGAATGTCTGGACGGTCGTAGTTTTACCAGATATGTTTTTATAAATAATAAGATTTCGGAAAAGGAGAAACAAGTTAAAACTGATCTTAATTCATCAGCATCATCCCATTCGTCGTCTTCTTCAAGCGATACCGCTTTGTCTACTGCTAACCAAAACAATTTATGCAACGTATGTTATGAGAACAGAAAATCTGTCTTATTGCGCTCATGCAACCACGTTTCTATTTGTGGTGAATGCTGGGAAAAGATTGTTGACAAAAATGAAATTGAAAATTTCCATGAAGATAGAAATAAAAATATAAAACGTCCAACCTGTAACCAAGCTGTAAAAGAGGCAATATGGGATATATTCTTTTATAGCTAAATAAAAAAGCTTATTCTTATATACTTCCATACTTCCATATAAAATACCACACAAAAAAATAAAATATATATATATATATATATATATATATATACTATATATATATATATACTTTCATATAAATCAAATACTTACCATATATACATACTTCCATATAAAATACTTATAAATATCATTCCATTTAAATTAAATACTTATATATACATATATACTTCCATATAAATCAAATACTTATCTATATATTTCCATATAAATAAATTTAAAAAAAAAATAAAATTTTTGCAAGAGTTTATTTTTATCTTATAAATGGTCGGATTGGGGAAACATTTTTTTGTGTTTTAGTTTTATAAATGACCTTCTTTTAAACTAATATAGATTTCTTCATGATATTAAATTTATTTAACAATGAGAAAGAACATTTAACTTTCCGCACCGCATAATGAACAAGTAACTTTTGACTCTGGTTTTCGGCTGGGGCCCATCTCCACTAAATTCCGTGCGGACATATGTCGTTTCCAAAACGACATATCTCCGCATGGAGTTCGGCGTCATATCTCCGCGCGAAGATATGTCGTTTTGAAAACCCATATCTCCGCGCGGAGCTTGGAGTCATATCTCCGCGCGGAGATATGTCGTTTCCAAAACGGAGGGCGGAGTCATATCTCCGCGCCGAGATATGTCGTTTTGGAACGACATATATTCGCGAGGATTTTCGCGTCATATCTCCGCGGAAAAAATGTATAGGCGAAGATATGACGCGCGGACTTATGTCGTTACCCCGCAGCTATATGGTATAGTTGTCCGATCTTAATGAAATAGTTTGCGTAGCAACGGACAGACAGACGGGCAGACGGCCAGACAGACGGACATGGCTGTTGATGAATATATATACCTTATGGGGTCGGAGATGCTTCCTTTACTGCGATTCAAACTTCTGGACTAAATTATAATACCCTGCAAGTTTATAAAATTATAAAAGATTTGTTTTAGGGCAACCTAGCTTAAACCCACATTTCGAGACTCGACTGCGGCGAGTGCGAGCGGAATTGAAAAAACTTCAATTTGTAATAACTGCCTTGCTTATGCGTGCAACAGATAAGAATGTTTTTACCAAATTTGGTAGCTCTAGCTATAGCTTATAGTCTTGTTTCATAGCTAATTCGATTCGGCTGGTGATGCTTATCCGAGAACAGAGTTGCCAAGGTCGAAGAAAAGTACCATTCGCATCACGCTTCGCACAGCTTGTATATTAATTTCAAAGGTATTTTGGAAAAGATCACTTTTTAAATAATAATCCCTATAATGTTTGTTTTACTATAATCAAATAAAAACACCTCTTAACGAGGTTAGATTAAAGTGACGATGGCACATTCAACTCAAAAAATGTCTGATACCAAATTTTGTGACCATTAATAGTTATTTAAACAAAAATATTTAAAAAGTTTTTAATTAGTTTCAAAATCGGCACGCTGCCTGTTTTGCCTTTTTAAATTTTTCAGCTAAGTGCCGATTTTAAAACGTGTGGACAAAATTTTGACATCGAAAATCGAAAAAGTTGACATCGAAGCTTTTAGCTATTTCTAGCTTTTTTTTTTTTTTTTTTTTTTGTACATTTCTTTCTTATTGTTTAAGTTTTAGCGAGTTTTAAAGGGGTGCCCACAACTTATTTTTTTTTTAAATAGTATACTCCACTAAAATCTTGATAAATTTTTTCTGAATGATGGAATCAGTTTAGTTGTTTGCTGATAGTTAGCTAATATCTCTATCTTTAAATTGGTGCATATGTATTTGTATATTATGCAATTGGTCAAAAGTTATGAGGCAAACACGAAACTGTGTTCACAACCTAGACCTTTCCCCTAATTATGTAATTATGTCCCTGAAACTTCTAAAAGCAATTATCATTTACAATTAACGTTATTGAATAGTATTTTAAAATAATTTATTTCTGTTTTTGCAAATCTGAATCCGCCAGTCAAATGGCATGCGACAATGTTTCCGTTCAGATGGAAAAAAGCCAAGATTATTTCAATCCCAAAATCAAACAATGACTATAGACCAAAATCGATTCTTTCTCTCCAAAGACTTTGCAAATCTTATGTCGATCCAAATCCAACACTTTCTTGACAATAACTCCCTTTTAAATCAAAAACAGTCAGGCTTCCGTAAGAAGAGAAGTTGTGTTACTGCATTAATTGACATTGTAGAGGATATTCGTCAACAACTTGGAAAAAATACTGTTCCTTTCTTGATTCTTCTTGGCCATAGTAAGGCTTTCGACACAGTCAATCATATAATTCTCTGCACAAAACTGGAAATACAAAACTGGAAATATATTTCAGATACTGCGGTAAGTTTAATTAGGACTTATCTGAGAAACAGAATGCAAGTAGTATGCGGACCATATATCTCAACCTTTAGCGAACTGAAACGGCGAACCTCAGGGATCAGTTTTAGGACCTCTATTGTTTTCCATTTATGTAAATGATTTACCAAGTGTCTTGTCAGAGTGTGAAGTTCATATGTATGGCGATGATGTCCAAATCTATATAAGTAGTCCGGTCAAAGAAATAAATCTAAGTATTAATAAATGTAATAATATGCTCCTGTAATAAGAAAATGGGCTTCAGAAAATGGACTTGGAATTAATCCAAAGAAGTCTCAATGTGTTGTGATCGGTAGGAGAAATATTGCAATAAATTATCTTCCCAAACTAGTCTTAAACAACACTTCCATTGACTATGTAGATCATGGTGTCAACTTGGAAGTAACATTTAGCAACACACTCTCCTGGAGTAAACATATTACATTAGCAACTGGACGCACATACGGACTGTTGCGCCAGCTTTCAGTCTGCAAACACTGTCTGCCGGAAGAAATTAGATTAATAATATAAAAATCCATACAACCCATACTAATTCCAACCTTATTTTACGGAGTATAAATATTTGGACACTGCGAGTCGCGAGATATGCGTACATAAGTAGTTGCATTTAATTCAATTGTTCGATTTGTGTTGAACTTAAGACGTTTTGACCATATATCACATTTGACAGTTACAATTATTGAGCTGCATTTACTGCCTTGGATAGAATTCAGAACCTTAGTATATTTTCATAAAGTCGTGAAAACCTAAGAGCCTATGTACTTGTACAATAAATTAACTTCTGTTAAGTTCTGCTGCTTCGCAGCGAACTAAAAACTTTGTATGCCCTCGGAAACAAACTCTTTGCTCTAAAAGACATTAATGCTATTAGGGTATGGAACAATTTACCACACCATCTCAAAACAATTAGGAGCGCAACTCTCTTTTATATATAATGAAAGAATATTTAAAACCATAAATCATAACAACAAAATAAAATAAAAATATATTATAACTATACATCAAAATAACAATGTTAGTATATAAGTATCTTTAAGATAATAGGACATGTTTTAGTAATTGTGACCAGTGCAATAATCATAAGCTTATACTTATAGCGCTGGGCTAAAACTCAAATAAATTACAAACTACATATAGAGGGAAATTCAAGTCCGAAAGGATTTTTCGGAAATAATAGGTAAAACAGGGCTGGAATATAATTTCCCTAAGGATTTTCCGGCCTAATAGTGTACTTCTACTAAAAGAAATACAAATGCACCTTTATGTTGATGAAGCGACATTATAAATGAATGTCCATTCAATACTCCTATTCATTTTCAAAATTACAACCAAATTATTTTACAATATTCATTCAGTTGCTTTATCGATAAATATCTTTCAGTATGTTTAACAGTATACATCAAAAGCATTGAGCACATGTGAGTAAATACACTAAACAGTACTTATAATATATAAAGTATATAACGATTTTTTGGAGGACAAAACGTAAAAAAACCTTAACTTTTGTATACTTTAATTTAAAATAAGAAAGGAAGCTAACTTCGGTAACCCGAAGTTTGTATAACCTTGCAGTCTGCAATTGGATCATTGAAACTCGATCCATTTTGAAAGAAGGGGAAAAATAGCAAAGTTTGTACATTTTTTTAAAATTTACCTACACATTTTACATTTAGAATTTTACATTTTTATATAAATCAACCGATCGTGTCTATGACAGCTTTCTGATATTGTTTTCCGATCTTTATGAAATTGTAATTCTGTAACCGTAAAACACAGCTATATCTCGAAATTTATAGAAAACGTTGAAAAACAGAGGAGTTAAAATTTTTTTTTTTTAACTTCCCTAGTGGCGGCTATAGTGATCCGACTTCGGCGGTTCCGACATACTGCTTGGAAAAAAACACTACACTACGGACATAGCTAGATCGACTTTGCTGGTGATGCTGATAAATAATATATATTTATATATATACTTTATGGGGTCGAAGATGACTCCTTCGCTGCGTTGCAAGCTTCTTGTCAAAAATGTAATACCCTCTGCAAAAGTATAACAATGAAAATAAAATTGTCATTAAAATTTAATTTAAACAAATAATTTTTTATTTTTGTTTGATGTATGCATGCATAAATTTGTACTTATGACATATAGATAAATATGTACATAAATGCATATCACATACAAAGATACATTAAATTAAATCGAAGATATCTTTCGATCTTTCAAATATACCGCGTCATCCAAAAGTAATAGCAATTCAATTTTTATTTTCAATTTTTAAAATAAAAATTGATAAATAACAGTTATGTTCGAATTTTCAAAATAAAAACTACAAGTAACAGTCATAATTCAACTTTTATATACAAATTAAAAATATTAAAAATAAAAAATTACAGTTCATTTGCAATTATTTTATATTTAATAGAAAAAACCTCTTATTTTTACAATTTTTATTTAAAAAATTATAACTGTTACGATCCCTGCTTTTTATGCCCGTTACCCATAGGGTAAAAGGGTATATGTTAGTGCCAACCGACAATGTATGTAACAGGCAGAAATAGGCATCTCCGACCCCCCAGCCGAGTCGATTTAGCCATGTTCGTCCGTCCGCCACCAAATTTGGTGACAGCATTCAATCCGTTGCACGCTGATCAAGTTTATTTTAAAATTTGGCTACGCCCACTTCCGCCCCTAAAAATCATAAAATAAACTTTAAATAGGCAATAGACATAATTTTCAGCTTAAAGTGAATTGATAAAATAAATAAATAGGTTTGTGCGGACGGTTTCTGAAAAGTTGTGTAAAATCGGATGATAAACATGGAAGTTATAAAACAATAAAGTTTCTGTGTATGCTTTTTCTTCTTCTATGTTGCTCAACATGTTCCTAGCACCATTTGACTGTTTTAGTTGTTGCTCAACATGTTCGTAGCAACATTTGTCTTCAACATTTCAGGCCACATATGTTTTCATTTGTCAAAATTTATTTTTCCATGTTCATGGGCTTCCGTTTACGATGCTTATGCTTATATATGTATCTAGATTTTGTATATTATATTATATATATCTATATTTTTATGTCTATTATAACTATATACATATCTATTATTTTCTTAACATAATAAGTAATTAAATATATTTAATTTCGCTTTGGCTTGTCGAAATAAATGTTCCTTCTTGTTTTATACTTTTCATTTTAGTAATAAAACAAGGAAAGTCTGTATTTAGTGAATCACAACTGATGCCGAAAATTGTTGCACAATCGGTATTTTATAGATGGACTTACATATCCCAAAAATAAAACGCTTCAAATTGTGTCAATCCTAAAAAAAAATAACTTCAATTTTATATCAGATTGCCGATTTTTAACAGTTTTGTTCTACTTAAACTAATTTTTAACAGCATCAAAAAACCCCCGGGTCATAACAAAGGAAAGTATATTAATATGTGTTTATATTCGTTTATATAAATTGGTCAAGACATAATTATTTTCGATGCCATGTAGTTCCTTAGATTAGCAGAGTACGAAACTGCTTTGTTATATTGTGTGAAAATATGAGCTTAGCTAGCAGCTTTATTGTTAGCGGAGCGGTAAAAGCACTTCAGCATATTTTGAAGATGGAACTATTTTGAAATCTTTGCCTAAGAGCCAACGGGGGTTGGAATAACATCGTTCTTCCCATTGGTGGTTCACTCTTTACGGTTTAACAATTCAGCATACCTGCAAATTTAACGAGAAACAGAATATAGTCATCTCCCTTTAGCACATTTAAAGATAATAATATTTGGGGTGTGAATGAGACGAAACGAACATCGACAAACGAATGAGCTGAGCCACAGCGAACTGTAGCCTTATACCCGACTGTAACCATATGCCGACCTGGTTTTCAGCCCAGCCCTCTATATTTCTCGAGCCGGCATTGGCTGGCTGAAGTAAAATGAATAAGCAATATTTCGTGTTTGTTTTGTTCAACTAAGTGTGTAGCCAGTACCAAACACAGCACAAAGTCATCGTTAATAGGAAAAACTTATTCGAGGGCTATCCAGAAGCCATCTGAGGAGTACTCGTCAGTACTGTTCAGACCTCTTATTTCATTTGACGGAATCGTGTCGAGTGGATATTCATAATAAATTCTCTATCGTAGGCTTATATGTGTTGAAATTTACATACATACTTAAATTGTGCTGAAGAAATAAGAATCAGATGTAAAATGATTTGCTAATAAATATTTTGTCTTAAGATAAGCATTAAATTTCGGTTCCATTTCGTGATAACGAAAATACTGGTTTAACGAATAATATATTGAGTGAGTGCAATTAGGTAATCATTAAACTAATGCATAACATAAAATATTTATTTTAATAAAAAATGATAAAAAAGAAAGGATACAGTTTTTTTTATCATAAGGTGTTTGAACAAATAAAAGGAAGAATAGAGGAGAAGAATATTAGAATGACAGTTAAAATTGACCATAAAGAAAAGTTTAACGGCTGCTTTAAGCCATTTATCTTTGGTTACAAGAGATTATAAGTGATCATTAAGTTAACAGTATATCAAAAAAGTATTATTGTTTTACCATTTCATTTAAAAAAAATGGGAACCATTAGTAACTATGTAAGGATTAACTGTGTTTAAATGACTTACTTTTTACTTTAAATAAGTAAAGTCGGAATGGTCGACGCAAATTGTGGAGTTTGTAAATAAGCATTGAAAAACAAGTCTTCTCGTGCTATAAACTTTCAACCACTTAAACCAGAACTATACTTCTTTCGAGTGAACACAAACTAATAGGAAGTTTTTACTATATGTTTTGTACTTAAACATGTTACTTACATCTCAATTTATTTAATTCTCTTTCTAAACGTGGATTACAAACAAGCCTTTTTGTTATTACGAGGAACTGGAAATATACAAAGCTAAACAGAAAAGAGACCAGTAAAGTTTTTATACACCGTGGTACAGTAGCTGTTGCAAGACTTTAACTTATGTTGTAAACAGCCCTCAAACGGCTTTTCATATTGTCAAACATCAAGCAGCTATCAATTTTTTTTTAGTTAAATTATTAAGGAGATCGACAATTTCTTTTATTTTTACAAGTTAACAAGTTAAAGAAAAATGGTTGTATATTATGGATTATTATAATGTTTTTCCCACTAGAACATGGGCATTGTTCAGGATGGCGAATGGGATATTCGTGAAGTGGAAAAACTTGTGGCAAAAAGAAGAAGGAAAGCTAACTTCGGTAAACCGAAGTGTGTAAACCCTTGCAGTCTGCAATTGGATCATTGAATCGATCCGTTTTGGTAAAATTGAAAAAATATCAATGTTTGTAAATTTGTATAACATTTACCTACACATTTTACCTCTTATATGTAGAATTTTACATATTCACATAAATCAACCGATCGCTTCTATGGCAGCTATATGATATAGTTGTCAAATCTTAAAGAAATTAAAACGTAATTCTAAGGCCGTAAAAAATCGCTATACCTCGAAATTTCTAGAAATTACTTGAAAAAGAGAGAAGTTAGAGTTTTATTTACATTCATTTTGCCATCATTCCTATGGCAGCTATATGATATGGTAGTCCGATTTCGTTCCGACATACATATACTCGTATACTGTGTGCTAAAGAAAATAAGATAAGATAAGATAAGATTGCACGAATCCATTTAACCAGTACTATTTCTGTTCTAAAAGGCAAGGACTGTCGTTTCGAAATTATTTGTAGAAAACAATGCATCGCGAACGGTACAAAAAACCTAAGTTTGGTTTGACTCCATATGGAAAATTGAAAAAGTCTGCAAAAAGTTGACAAGTAATTTTAAAAAAATATTAAACCCTAATGAAGTATAGTGGCTTTTTATGTATAGGTGTTTTTAAATAGAACTTGTTTTTTAAGCTTATTTCTAATTTGTTACGGAACGTCGTGTATGGTACAAAGTTTCCATATGGTTTTTACCTTACGTATTTCTATAAACAACTTATATTTTCTTTAAAAACATCTTATTTTGTTCTCATTTGATTTTAATGAGAAGATTTGGTATGCAAAATAGCCAAATATAGTAATAGCTAAAAGAGACTAAATTTTATCTTTTTTTCAGTTTTTACGGAGATTCTCTTTATAACCATTGTATTATGAAAATATTGATTTGAATTAAAAGTTTCTTTATGAATATATACACACAAAAATATGATGATAATGATGAATCGGCTCTGGTTGACCTTTAGTTGGAAATGCACACATTTGAAATTAACAGAATTTCGAATTATGTCATTTTGAGCAATTAAATCCGGGCGAAGTTCGTAAATTAGGTGCATAAAAATATAATTGTAATTCAGTGTTTTTATACCCGGTACCAATAGGGTATTATGAGTTAGTGCCAAGCGAGAATGTATGTAAGGAAGAAATTTCCAACCCCATAAAGTATATATATTCTTGATCAGCATCACCAGCCGAGTCGATTTAGCCATGTCTGTCCGTCTGTCCGTCCGTGTGAAACCACAGATCTCAGAGACTATAAGAGCTAGAGTTACCAAATTTGGTGACAACATTGGAATTTGGTAGCCGACAGGTGGCGCATTCGAGCCTTGGTCGTGCGATATAATGGCGCCAACTGCAGAAGATATGACAAAAGAATAGAGCAAGAAATGACAAAAAATAACATAATTCATTTTTTGACGCCGATCGAGCGAGTTTTTATGTGTTCCTATAAAATGTATCATTAATATTTGAGTATGACATTAAATTGTTTAGGTCGGGAGCTAATTCGAGAGGCGATTTATTTTAAGAAGTATCGAAGACTATTATAATGTATGTACAATTTTAAATTGCCTTTTAGTGTGAAGCGCAAACGTTTGGGTACCGGGTATCTCACAGTCGAGCACTCTCGACAGAACCTTTCTTACTTGTTCAATGTATGTTTGTGTTTTTAAAGAACGTGATAGCCATTTAATCTTATCTTCCATATTAGAAAAGTTATATATACTTCGAGATATCACAATTTTTAATGATATCAGACAGTTCCCTTAGAAACGATTGAAAAATAATAAGAAAATTTACAAGTCTTCGTTTTCCTAGCATACAAACGTATACCATTTGTCATAATAACGGTAGGGTTAAATTGCAAAAAACAAAAGCTTGCTAAAATTGGCCTCTCAAAGCAAGTTTCCTTTCTTGGTTTTGTTCGTCATCATTTATGTTTTTTAATGAATTAACCAGAATTAACCACAATTGTATTGTTTTCAACATTTATGTTTAAATGTCATATTATAGTTTTATTTAAGAGAACAAGCTAGAATTTTCATAAAATCAATTTTCTTTTTATTCGGAATTTACATGTGTTTCAGTAACCATTTTGAAAATTTCAAGTCGATCCGACGGTTACTTTTAAAGTTACACGCATATTTCAAACGACGCGTCGCGACGCATCATAGAATTTGTAGCCTTGATAACTTTTATTTTGTTTTTTTTCAAAACTGCGTTTTAAAAGCCGGTGACTAATCTGTTTTGATACCGGCTTAACCGTTTAGTTTCAAATTTTAACAGAGGCTACTATATTTTCTAGTATTAAATCATAGCTTTTTAATTTCCGATAAATAGCTTTTTTTTTAAATTTAAGGCCAAAATAATGACAAAAACATATTTCTTTAATCGATTTTTTTTTAAATTTTTTTTCGGTTTCTTATATTTTAAACAATCCACTTCAGAGATAGAGTGGTCACCGCAAAACGCCATTTCTAGGAGGGGTTCGTCGAGACTTGCTGTAGCAGCTTTAAGAACCGTTATAATACCCGGTTCCCATAGTGTTCAAGGGAATTATAAGTTAGTGCCAACGGAGAATGTATGTAACAGGCAGAAGGAGGAATCTCTGACCTTATAAAGAATATATATTCTTGATCAGCATCACCAGCCGAGTCGATTCAGCCATGTCCGTCTGTTCGTCTGTCCCTCTGTATGTCCGTCCGGCCAAAAATATTGCATGTTTTTTTAGTTTCGTTGTTTTTCAAGATATAGGATTAAACCTTAGTGTACAATCATTTTATTAAATTATTTCAAATGTCATCCAAATTTTTGAGCTATCGGATTGAATTTTTCAAAAAGTTGTATTTCTATTGCAGTTATTATATACATCTGTATGCTGTTATAATAATGATAAAAAAGTTAACAGAAAAGAAAATTATATCTTCGTTGCTCAACCTATTTCTTTTAACTTCAAGATAGTGATATTTTTTCGATTTCAATTTTATGGTTTTAAATCGGTCATTTAAATCGGAAAAAACAATATCATATACTAAATTTATATGAAAATGTAAATTTTTTATTTTTTTCAATGTCAGGTTGACTTTTGTCAGTGAGGTAAATTGTTGTTTCGGAGTAATTTAGTCGCTAAAAATCATGTTTGCTTTCATCTTACTGACAAATTTTTAATTAGAGCTATTTCTCTAGTCAGGAGTTGTTAGTTTAAAAAAACTTGATTTTAAGGGACCTGCATCACTCCGAAAAAAATTTACATCAATGACAGAAGTTAACCTGACATTGAAAAATCGGCCCTAAATGGGTTAAGATCAATGTTTTTAGTTTAGGAAGACTATCTGCAGATGAAGAACAAATCGTTACATTTTGTACATACTACTCTAAAGGGTTGGTGCATTTGATACGAGGTTCTACAGTGGTGCAAAACTAAAGGCAAGTAGGATCCAGTGGTTTTACATTGTACGTGAAAATTCAACTGACCCAATTCGTGACGTATTGGTTTTCGAATACGGTCCTGTGTACCGTTTAATAAATCCAAGCACACCCCTGGCTTTATTTATAATGCACGAAATATGATCCATAAACTTTAATTTAGGATCTAGGCGTACACCAAAGGCGCCATCCATAGTGATCCTTTCCTTAGAGCACCAGTTTAGCATATAAAACGAAAACTTGGGAGTGACACGTGAGAATGTCGTCAGATGGGATTTTGAGCCGTTTATGTATAACAAGTGCACTGCCTCATTTTTGAAAGTTATTAAGATGTTTGTAAATCTAGCGTGGTCTTGTATTGCACGCAAAATTTAACGTCGTCAGCGTACATGAGTACTCTTGGGGCAGGTCGTTAATAAATAATATAAACAGTAAGGGACCCATTTGCCTCCCTTGTGAGTCATCAGAGGTCACCCGGAAAACATACGATAAGTTTTTTTTTAAGAAGACCTTTGGCGTCCTGCCATTCAGATAACTTGAGAACCATCTAAAAAGAAGGGAATGATTGACGGTGTCAAAATCGGAAATCGGCTTTACGGAAATCAGTATAGATCAGTATAGATGAGCTCCAAACGATTAGCTGTCGTTGACCTTCGTTTAATAAATCTATGTTGACATGGGGAAATTTCTGATCTACTGCTGGAAATGGGTAGTAATTACATTTTCAATAAGTTTTGGGATGACTGTGTAGGTAAATTGAATAAAAATTTTAAGTTGACCAAAACTGAAATATTTTCCATTATCCAATTAAAAACTGCAAGGGCATACAAACTTCGAAGTAAGCTTCCTTTCTTGTTGTTGTACAAGTTAAATATGCTTTTATTTGATGTTTGGGGGCGGTAGTAACCGTGGTAATAAGGTGCATATCAAAACTATACGACACTAAGAAAATGTTTTCTTCAACCCTCGCCAGATTCCTGCAACGTACGGAGAGCAAAAATTGTAAATGCTATTGGAAAAAACAAACCATAATGTAAAAATAAGTCACATTATCGGCACAGATATTCTCCTGGAAGATTTACTGTTGCCGTTTACTGTTTACTTAGTTGCCGTCGTCTCAAAACTAAAGTTTTTTAATATTTTTATAAGGAACAATTTAATAAGGAATATTTCTAAACCTAATTTATTCTAAATAGATCCACCCTTAGCCTTCCCGACTAAAGAAATCTTTTTATCCTTCTAAGAAAAATCGTGCTAAAACTTTTATTTTTGTAATTTTTGGATTTAAAACTAACAAAAAGGCTTCCAGCTAACTCGATCTTATCGTTTAAAAAAAAAAACAGAAAAAATATCAAATGAGGAGAAAAAACCGCTGAAGTCCTCATCCAATTTTTGAGGTTAGGTACAGTTTTTTAAGTTTTTTATACAAAACGTATTTTTTTTAACACTTTTTTTATATCTTATTCCTAATGAAATTTCCAAAAAAAAGAGGTATTGACCATTAAAATTGGACAAAGGGAAGCAGCGGGGCAGACAGAGTGGGTTACAATTTCTGTTTCTATGGAAATTTCTATGGACGCCTTGGCTAGCACTAGAGCGGTAGCATAAATATTCTGTCCCGCTGTTTCCCATTTGTCCAATTTTCGCCTTCGTAAATAGAAAGCTTTTTTAGCAGTGTGGATAGCGAGGATGATGTCGACTTTTCTGCTTATGATGAAAGCAATTTTTTATTCAGATAAGAAAGATTTGGATACCACAGATAACGAAGACTTGGAAAATCAAGTTCAACGCCCTAGCGACTTGAATGTTTAAAGCAAGGATGTCAACGATGTTGCGACTTCTGACACGAATGTAAAGGGCACTACTTCTAGCAAAAACAACCTCAGAAGGAAGTTGGTATTGGGACAACGTAGTTTGAATTTGAATGAGAATCAACATCAGCAGCTTACGAGCTCTGCAGTGCGTCCTGAACTAATGCAGCTGTCGCATCCCATACAATTTTTTTAGTATTAAAAACTTTTTAAATATTTTTGTTTAAATAACACAAAATTTGGTATCAGAATTTTTTTGAGTTGAATGTGCCATCGTCACTTTAATCTCACCTCGTTAAGAGGTGTTTTTGTTTGATATCAGAAGTTGTTTAAATGACATATATATGTACATACATAGGACTTCCATTGTTGTTATAAGTTTCTGTTTGAAACTCAAATGGGAAGAATTAACAAACAAAATTCATATAAGAAGTTAGCTATATGGGATCATTGCTACTAATTTTAATGAGAAAGCGAATTTTCGGAGATATGTGTTGTACCCCGAAATATCTCAAGGTCTATACGGCCTGAAGTTACTATAAAAATCGTAAAAGCCATTAAAAAAATTTTTTATCTTAAAAAAAAATTAATTCTAAATTCTTAATTATAATATTTAGAAAATTTTTTATAAAATTTGTCAGGGCAAAGTAATTATCATATCAAAATACTTTTCCAACGACATTTAGCACGTTTCTGTAACTTTAGTCGTTCAGAAGTTATGAGCGCAAGTAGTGAAAAAAGCAAAAATAAGATTAAATTAAAAAAAAAAAAAACGATTTCTTTTAAATTTAAATTATATAAATTTTTTTTATGGTTTTAAATTTTATTGCATTGTACACGTCTCTATATGACTCTACATGAGTTTTTACATAAATGGATGTATAGTGCATGTAAAAGGTTAGGTATATGCGATCTTTGCTCGTAATTTTAATGAGTAATATCTCGAGAAAGCGAATTTTTCGAGATATGTGTTATATACCAAAAGTTAAGCAATCTCAAGGCTATATGGCCTTGAGTGACTAGCAAAATCGTTAGAGCCATTTTTAAGAAAACTAAAAAAACTTAAAAAAAAGAATTAATTTTAATTTTTTAAATATTATATTTAGATAAATTATGTCAATGCAAAGCTATTATCATTTCAAAATACCTTTCAAACGACATATAGCACGTTTTTGTAGCTTTAGTCGTTTAGAAGTTATGGGCGCGGGAAATCTGGCTTTTTTAGCTGTTTTCCCACCAAACTAGCGGGAAACCCAAAAAGTCGTAGAAAAAAAATGTTCAGCTCGAGCAGTTAATTAAAATAAAAGTGGTTCCAGGACTCTAAAACAAAAAAATCCACAGACAGACAGACAAACAACAGGACTAACATTTTCATTTCGGAAAGGCCGTTAAAATCTAGCTTATTGAATATCTTTTGAACGGAGCATCGGATCAGGACGATCGAGGTGTTATTCAAAGCGTATTTGAAGCTAGATCACAATAACATTAAAAATTAGTTTTGCTCCACCGGCCCCAACACCTCTAATATTCAAAATGGTAAATTTCGCACTTTCTCATTTCTCCTGAACTAATCCGTTTTTGAAAAAATCTTAGTATGCAGATTCAAAGAGGTTAACAATACCTTTCGATCAAGATATAAATGGTTCTGATCGGACTATCGTAGCAGATTTTCAATTTTACGGCTGTATATACATAGTAGTGTCCTTGCGCGCCAGTCTCTCTGCTCATCGTCATTAAATAAATTTTTGGTATATATAAAGATTAATTTTCAAGTCAAGCATATTTGATGTATTTATGCAACATATCCTTTATCTTTAATAAAAGTGTAAAAAAAAGGAAATTGGAAAAACGAACCAAAAGTGTATTTTTTATTTTCACATATCTATCTTATAACAAAAACGGCATCAAAATCGGAGTTTACGTCATATAAAGAGTAAACTGTTATTTTTTATTTTTAATAAAAAAGTTTAGATAATTTACTTTTTTAATTTTTATATAAATGTATAAAGTTTTTATTTAAAAAAATTGAAAATAGCTGTTGAAAATTGAATTTCTATAACTATTATGTATATATAACGGGGAGGTATATTTGAAAGATTGAAAAATATCTAAATTCTACGTCTCAATACCTTTCGTTTGATGTACATATGTATGAATGAATTTGTACCATATGACATATTCATATATGTATATATACATAAATGCATATCTCAATCGAATGTCCGTTGCCCAGCAATGAGGCGACTTTCGGAAATTTTTTAATAAGAAAGTACACAATAAAAGTTTTTGACCTTTTTGGACATAAGGTATATTTTAAGCTATGTATATTCTAAGATTTTTTCACAAAAATATTGAAAAATAACTGAGTTATGTGCTATCTTTGAAGGTGCAAAAAAAGTTGCTGACGAAAAAAAATCCAAAACCGTATTAAAGATCGTATTTCCTATAAAATAACATGATTTTAAAAGGTATGAAAATTCAAAAAACTTTGTTTTTCGGGGTAAAAGAATGGTTGTATAGTAAATATATTTAAGGTTACTTAGTTTCAAATGCATGTACATTATAAAACATACATCAAACGAAAGGTATTGAGACGTAGATTTCTTTTGATCTTTCAAATATACCACTCCGCTCAAAAGTTATTGCGATTAAGAGTTATGATTCCACTTTTATATACAAATTGAAAAAAAAGAATTATTCTTTATTATTAAAAATCAAAAATAACAGTTAGTTTTTCGTCAAAACAAACGGGGTTACAAAAACCAAATATTAGATGCTCGCGTTCGATATTTTACATAAACACATCTTATAGAAAATTGTTCAAAGGTTACAAATACAAAATGTCAATAGGCTCCATTTTTTTCAAAGATTTACCGTTTCAAAATTGACCAGTTTTTGCTTTGAAAAACACACACAATTTTAATGCACTTTGACAACTTTCAGGTAGAATTTTAAGATAACTAGTTAATGGGTTTTAAATATATATTTTTTTTTTTATTGATGTGCTTATTCGGTATGCAATTAATAAACATTTTTCTTTTCTTCTTGTTTCTCCAGGAAATTTATTATTCACCAACTGTCCATTTTTTCACTATTTTTAACTTTGATCGAAAATAAGAAAATTGTAGATTTTAGTAAATTTGCCATATTTTTCTAATATGTTCTTTGATTATTTCTTAATCAAATTCAATAGTCTTGCTGCAGCTTTCTGCGGCTCCCATGCACCTCGAGGCGAAAAACGTAAAAAAGTCACGGTTCCAGAAAAAAAAAGAAAACCGGATTCGGGTTCAGCGGCCCAACATAATAGGGATAGGTTGCTCTGATGTCCCAAACCCAATACTTTTTTTGTTATGTACAAAATAAATTAAAAACAAAAATTTATTGTCAATTTTTTGTATACCGTTGGGTATATAACACTAGTTTACAAATTTATATTTTTTTTTATATAATCGTTAAGACCCACTTTATCCGCATAATTGTGAGATGCTGAACACGTTGAACTCATTAAAAAAATTTTCCAAAGAACCGTTTTGAAGATATTCGCGAAAAACCAGAATTTTTCTTCTACGCTAAAAATCTGGAAAACTGTAAGTCCAACATATTTCAAATAAGTACAATCCAAAAGCCTATGTAAACACCTTTCCGACAACATACGGTTCTTAATGGTCAGAGCTCTATTAATGAAGATATAAACACTTAAAGCTAAAAAAACATGCAATATTTTTTGCTATGTTTTTTATAGCTAGATTTTATTTTTTTTTTAAATATAAAAAAAAGATATTAATTATTTTGAGTGAACAGAACTAAAGATACCTTTCTCCTTAAATAGTTGAGATCAAATATATGCAAATCCAAGGAAAATTCTAGAAGTTATGGCAAATTATGTTAAATTATCATATTGCTGTTGTGCTACAAAATTGTTTTTCAAGGGAAGTAGTCTGCTTTGTGATTCTGTTTTTTTAATGAAAAACATTGTATTATAATTTTGCCATGCAACGCAGTGAAGGAGGCATTTCCGACCCCATAAAGTATATATATTCTTGATCAGCATCACCAGCCGAGTCGATCCGTCTGTCGGTTTCTACGCTATCGATTTTAAGCCTAGTCTTATTTCTTTAGCAAGGAACGGCCGAAATCGGACTACTATATCCTATAACTGCCATAGGAATGATGGCGAAATTTCTAGAATTACGGTTTTAATTTTTTTAAGATCGGACAACTATATCATATAGCTGCCATAGAAGCGATCGGTCGATTTATATGAAAATGTAAATTTCTACATGTAAAATGTAAAATGTACAAAATTCGATATTTTTTCAACATTACTAAAATGGTTCGATTTTCAATGATCCAATTGCAGACTGCAAGGGTATACCAACTTCGGTTTACCGAAGTTAGCCTTCTTTCTCGTCTGTTCGTCTGTCGATTTATACGCAAACTCACAGTTTTTGAGCTATCTTTAGCACACAGTTTATTTGTCGGAAGAATGTAAAAAAAATTGTAACTTCTCTGTTTTTCAACGTATTTCGATCGGTCGATTTATATGAAAATGTAAAATTCTACATGTAAAATGTAAAACATACAAAATTCTATATATTTTTAAACATTACTAAAATTGATCGATCTTCAATGATCCAATTGCAGACTGCAAGGGTACACCAACTTCGGTTTACCGAAGCTAGCTTGCTTTCTTGTTTTTATTATATTTCAAACCACAACAATCTACGAAGACAAATGTTTGAATCAAGTCGGAAAAATCTAAAAGCATTACCCACATTCTCATATTAAGATTTTTTTATTCCTTAAATAAAACAGTTCTGGATTAAGGTTAGAATCACTTGTGATTTTATCTGGAATTAAAATTAAATATTATTATTTTAAGTTTTCATTTGCAATAATTGCATTTTATTTTTGCTACCAAAATTATCTCCTATTTGCCATAAGCGTCTTACATCAGTGGGACTTCATATGCTACGATATTGTCTTATTCCTTAAATAAAACAGTTCTGGATTAGGTTTTGAATCACTTGTGATTTTATCTGGAATTAAAATTAAATATTATTATTTTAAGTTTTCATTTGCAATAATTGAATTTTATTTTTGCCACCAAAATTACCGCCTATTTGCCATAAGCGTCTTACATCAGTGGGACTTCATATGCTACGATATTGTCTTTGCGTAAAGACGACATTTCACCCCAAATAAGTCACTATTATAGTCAGCAGGTGCCAGAACTAGTTGGAAATTATACAAATGCAAGTAGTAAAAAAAAATATTGAGAAATCTCATTATAAGAATTTTTGGTCTAATTTAAGCGTTCATTTTAAGATTGGGGAAAATCTTAAATTAAGTTAATTTTGTTCATAAAAGCATTCTCGCTTATTTTTTTAATTTTTGGTTTATTTAAAGATTTAATTTAAGAATGCATAAAATCTTAAAAAGAAGAATTTAATTTTTCCATGAGTATATATGATTCTTTATTTTCATTTTAATTATTATCTGCAAGGATATATAAACTTCGCCAAGCCAAAGGTAACTTTCTTTCTTGTTTCTAAATTAAGAACATTCAAAATAAACACAAATAAAATTTAAAAAAGTGGAAAGAAATTGCTTTTCTTTGTAAAAAAACGTGGTTTTTGTATGATATATATGAATTATGATTTTGGTTAATCATAAGAAATCATCCAAAAGTCACGGCACCTTGTTTAAATACATTTTCAATAGAATAAAAAATTATCTATCAGAGGCCTTTTAAATTACTCGATTATCTTACTTTGCTCAAAAGTTATTAACTTTGCTTCGAAGAAACTCAAATGGCTCCACTGTGCAGCGGTACATTCCGATTAATTATTAATTTATTTTCATAGAACTGCAACGGTAATCACCGGCATTCAAACTTCCCTCGCATTCTAGTCATATTAGCTAAAGTTTTTCTATCCACGAATGTCTTTAATACTTATTGCATTTTAACTCTTTAAAAAATAATTATAAATAAATATTTCATTTAATTTTAGCGCCAGTATTTTTGGACTTACAAAGCTGGGATAAATAACTTCGCATGTCATCCCACGGCCTAATTAATACATCACTGGTCGAAAAAACAAGCTTTAAAGAAGATCAAATCAATAGGGATATCAACTTAGCAACAGCATTAAATGAAGCAGATTTGGTTATGAGTTTATCGCCCAAGGACATTCTTATGCCCTCAGCCATTGGCCAGCAACATCAACTGGATATACATACCAAACTGAATCCAAACGAAACATCGGCACTAAATTCGGTATCTACGGCAGCCGCTGCAGCGGTTGCGCAACACCACCACAATCTATCAAATATACACCATCTTCAAAATATTCATTCTCAGCATCACAGCACTTTTTTAAATAGCAATCACTCAACACCTTTTAGCGTGACTGATATTTTAAGTCCAATTGAAGAGTCATATCGCAAACTGGAACTAAACGGAAACCCTCCATCTCCGTTTCGGTAAATATAATATTATACAGATCGTAAATATATAATTATCGAATAAGAGTTACATATGTTTGATCCTTCCCTATAAATTATGCTGTAACACCCACAAGTCTGTAGGTACCTACTTACTTTTTTTTTTGAAAATCTAGCTTCTTTTTGCTTAAATATTGCTTTTTGGCCTAAACAATTTTATACCAAAATATGGAAACCGGCAAAGGTGTCTAAATATTAAAAGTTTAAATTCTGCGGTTATGCATCCCATGTATGTACATATATCTCTAGCGCTTTAGCCCTTTCGACCCCACCGTTGCTTGTAAGCTATTAACCATCCGCGTTCAATTTTCTTTGGTTCGCTATTTTAATATAAAAGTTGTAGTTTGAAATATAATATAAAATTAGAAATATTTGGATTTTTTTGGAAGATATAGATTTAGAGACAATAGAACTAGCGAAGAAAAAACGCATATAACATGTCTATTAAAATCTGTTTTTATACCCTTGCAGAGGGTATTATAATATCGCCATGCTATTTGCAACGCAGTGAAGGAGGCATCTTGATCAGCATCACCAGCCGAGTCGATCTAGCCATGTCCGTTTGTCTGTCCGTCTGTCTGTCTGTCGGTTTCTAAGTGAACTACACCCAAAAAAAAATCGTCATAGAATCGATACGATTGTTACATGAATTTTATACTTTCGAGTATCAAAAATTTCTTAATAAGATGCTTATTGGTTTTATACTTTCGAAAGTATAAAATGTATACTTTCGACGTTATAAATTGTATACCTACGAGTATAAAAGATATACTTTCTAGGATTTTTCTGTATAACAAATCGTATAAATTCAATACTCTTGCGGATAAATTGTATACTACGCTGTACATCAAAACGTATAAATTCTATCCTTTTGCGGATAAATTGTGTACTACGCAGTACATCAAAACGTATACATTCTATCACTAAGCAAGAAATATATATATATAATATATTTCTTGCTTAGTGATTCTATCCTTTTGCGGATAAATTGTCTAACAAATCGTAAAAAGTTTATTTATTTCCCTACTATGCTTCGTTGCGATAATTGCTTTTTTATTTATTTTTGGTTGATTTTAAGAGAATGTTATATTTATATTACATAATTATATATATATGCGATCTGAATGACAAATAAACACAAGAAAACACAACCTGAAAACATTCGCCTCACCCAGTGCTCGAACTCCCAACCTTATGTATGGCAGGCGAGCGCCTTACCACTCCCGCCATTCGGCATCACACGAGCGATCGTCATAAATAGCTATACGAGGATGCCATATGCGGGGCGAATAACATAACCCATACAAGAATCTATTTTTAGATTTACCAAGACTTGACAAAAATCCCTAATGCGACAAACAGAGATAGCACTATGTTATCGAATTTTCGATGTAGGTTCGTATAAAAATGATACTCGAAAATATACAATATAAACTACTGAGTATAAAAGCTAAACTTTTCAGTATAAAAGTTATATTATTAAGGATGAAATCAATACTAAGCTCGTTATACTGCTTGGAGTATACTTTTGAGACAACGCGTATTAAGTTTAAACTCTTGGTTTTTTTTTTGGGTGTATGGCAGCCATAGGATATAGTGGTCCGTTCCGACATATGTATATACTGCGTGCTAAAGAAATAAGACTATGCTGAAAATTTCAGCTCGATAGCTCAAAAACTGAGAGACTACACCCAAAAAAAAAACCAAGAGTTTAAACTTAATACGCGTTGTCTCAAAATTATACTCCAAGCAGTATAACGAGCTTAGTATTGATTTCATACTTAATAATATAACTTTTATACTGAAAAGTTTAGCTTTTATACTCAGTAGTTTAAATTGTATATTTTCGAGTATAATTTTTATACGAACCTACATCGAAAATTCGATAATTTAGTGCTATCTCTGTTTGTCGCATTAGGGCTTTTTGTCAAGTCTCGGTAAATCTAAAAATAGATTCTTGTATGGGTTATGTTATTCGCCCCGCATATGGCATCCTCGTATAGCTATTTATGACGATCTCTCGTGTGATGCCGAATGTCGGGAGTGGTAAGATGCTCGCCTGCCATACATGAGGTTGGGAGTTCGAGCCCTGGGTGAGGCGAATGTTTCAGTTTATGTTTTCTTGTGTTTATTTGTCATTCAGATCGCATATGTATATAATTATGTAATATAAATATCACATTCTCTTAAAATCAACCATAGATAAAAAAGAAAGCAATTGTCGCAACGAGCATAGTAAGGAAATAAATAAACTTTTTACGATTTGTTAGATATACGTTCGAAAATCTGGTTTTATACAAAATAATATGAAATCTATAATTTTTGCTTACAAACAGTTTATAGAGGATAGAATTTAAACGATTTGTTATACTGCGTAGTATAAAACTTATACTGCGTAGTATAAAATTGAAAAAGTCGAAAGTATACATTTTATACTTTCGAAAGTATAAAATCAATAAGCATCTTATTAAGACATTTTTAATACTCGAAAGTATACAATTCATGTAACAATCGTATCGATTCTATGACGATTTTTTGTTTGGGTGTAGGAATGATGGCGAAATCAATGTAAAACAAATTTTAACTTCTCTGTTTTTAAACGTATTTCTTTAAATTTCGATATATAGCAGTTTTTTATGGTTCTAGAATTACGGTTTTAATTTCATTAAGATCGGACAACTATATGATTCAGCTTTATATGAAAATGTAAGATTCTACAAGTAAAATGTAAAATTTACAAAATTCCATATTTTTTAAACATTACTAAAATGGTTCGATATTCAATGATCCAATTGCAGACTGCAAGGGTATACCCATTTCGGTTTACCGAAGATAGCTTTCTTTCTTGTTTTGTATAATTCATTTGTGTAAACAAATAATTTTAATTTTCAGAAAAATCTTTTCCCATTTTTTTTTCTCCGATATTTTTCTAAGGTTTTTACAACTTTTTATTCCCCTGCAGAGGGTATTATAATTTTGCCATGATATTTGCAACGCAGTGAAGGAGGCATCTCCGACCCCATAAAGTATATATATTCTTGATCAGCATCACCACCAGAGTCGATCTAGCCATGCCCGTTTGTCTGTCCGTCTGTCCGTCTGTCGGTTTCTACGCGAACTAGTCTATCAGTTTTTGAGCTATCGAGCTGAAATTTTTAGCATAGTCTTATTTCTTTAGCACGCTGTATCTGTATTCTATAGCTGCCATAGGAATGATGGCGAAAACAATGTACAAACATTTTAACTTCTCTGTTTTCCAACGTATTTCTATAAATTTTGAGATATATCAGTTTTTTATGGTTCTAGAATTACGATTTTAATTTCATTAAGATCGGACAACTATATTATATAGCTGGTATAGAAGCGATCGGTCGATTTATATGAAAATGTAAAATTTTATATGTAAAATGTAAAATTTACAAAATTTGATATATTTTCAACATTACTAAAATGGTTCGATTTTCAATGATCCAATTGCAGACTGCAAGGGTATACCAACTTCGGTT
>VNJO01012005.1:0-18135 GCA_008042535.1 Drosophila tani | reverse complement strand
TAACGCGACGCAAAAAAAAATCCAATGAAATGCACGTGTCGGTGGTCCACAATAAACTAAAATCAGACTTAAATCAAATTCTATCAAAAACGCAACAAAAAAAGTGTCAGTGCAGAGCCGAGAACAAGACAACAACACTTTGAATTGTGAGTTGAGGATAAACAAAAAAAAAATTCAATGGAATTGTTGTTGGCTTGTCTCGATGCGTACAACTCACAAAGAGGAGAAGAAAAAGTTCTATGGAATTGTTGTTGGCTTGCCTCGCTATGCAAAGAAGAATTCGCGTGTGCCCTAGGGAAGTATGGCGTGTGCCGCTCCGTATGCTATGTGCCAAAACAAAAACAAATGTGCTCGTGTGCCATAGGATTGAGCACCTCTGCCATAAAGTATATATATTCTTAATCAGCATCACCAGCCGAGTCGATCTAGCCATGTCCGTCGGTCCGTTGTTTTTGAGCTATCTGAATGAAACGAATGAAACTTTGAAGATAGTCTTCATTCTATTGCAGTTAGTATATATGTCGGTACGGCTTGTGATCGGAAAATGAATGGAAACAAATTATAGCTTCTCTGTTTCTGTAAAAATACGGTTTTAATTTCATTAAGATCGGACAATTATATCATATAGCTGCCATAGAAGCGATCGGTTGATTTATAGGAAAATGTCAAATGTGTAGGTAAATTTTATAAACATGTAAAAACTTCGATATTTTTTAAATTTTTCTGCAAGGGTATACAAACTTCGACTTACCAAAGATAGCTTCCTTTCTTGTTTTTTGACGCGTACCCCTAGAAATAATTATTTTCAAATTCCCCTTAACCAGTTATTGTAAATAGAGAAAGCAGTGAGGATCCTCACGGAATAAGTATAATTAATCAGTTAGATACAATTTTGGGGAAAGGGACAAACAAATGGCAAAATATTTTTAAACAATCAAACGTTTAAATTTATACTATGGGATTGCTAGTTCCATATATTTAATTAGGTGTTCTTCTAATTTAATTATAAATAAATAAGTTATAGAAAATAAAAATAATTCTCTTTCCAGAACTATTATAACCAGTGTCTGGCCGAGTGGGAGCCCATCATCGAACTGAACGAGGTGGTGGGCCGCAACGGCGTCAACGAGTATACGCCGTGGGAGCTGAAGTTTGAAATGGGCATGGAGCGGGTGATAAGTGAGGGGGATGAGGACTCTGAGCAGCAGGCCTTGAGCATGAACATCCACTCGAAGGAGACGCTTGAGATTACGCTGAGCAAGACTTGTTTGGGTCTCCTAAGCGAGCTGGCCGAGGCATTCTCGCAAGCCATCGATCAGAAGGGTCTGACCAAGCCGGGCATCGTGGCTCCCTACGTGTTGGAGAACGATACCGGATTCGACGTTCACCTGGACCTGCGCCAAGGAATGTTTACGCTGCACGAGGTGCACCGCGGCGGCGGCCCGGTGGGCGGCAGCAGTTCGCGGGTTGGCACTATTATCATGTCGAACCAATTCGGGGAAGCCGATCCCAGCGCAATTAGAACCTGCACCATATCGACGGGCGGACGAGCCTACCTACAGACCAAGGACTTGAGCACGTTGACCGAGGACGAGGATCCCGACGACTACTCCCTTTATGTGATGGTGGGGGCTAACTTATTGTTACGACAGTGTGAGGTTCAAGCGCTTACAAGTCCGATTTCTTTTGCAGATTGGCGACATACCCAGGGAAATCGTGTTGCCGGTTTCCAAGTCGGACACCAGATTCTTCAATCTGAGGCACCACACATCTCTGGAGCCGTGGGGCATCGTCTCCGAGGTGAAGCACGAGTACGGCACCACAAAGGTCAACATTCACGGCGTCGTCAGTGTGAGTACAACACTAAAGTCCATGCCAATCGCATTTGGTTTTGTAAGGAATCGCTAGGATCCCTTACAGAAGGGTAGGGGAGAACGCCGTATGAGAGATTGAGTGGGAATGAAGAAATGTGAGTGAGAGCTAAACAAAGGGTTTTGTCGGGAGATCGGGCTGCTGATCGAGGCAGGACTTGAGTCGGGCTTAAAGTTTATATCGAAGTGACCGGAGCCTTAACCAGGGCCAGTATTAGTGACAGTGATCAGTGCTAATGCGAGTGATAGTGAATCCTTGAAAGACAAGCCAAGGAGAACGCAAAACAAAGCCGTTTTTCTCAGTACAAATAGCGCAGTAAGTCTTCGGGAGGATTTCCTTTGACCAGACAAGTCCAGTCTCAGCACCTCCTTTCACTTCGTATTTGTAAGTGCCCAGGCGGACAGTGAGTTTAATTTGATCTACATATAGGCAAACGTAAAGGACGGAAGGAATGAGTAAATCTTGAAGGGACAGCAATATCAACACTACCTAATAAAATTTGAGAGTCGATAAGACCAAGAAGGAGCTTGTGGAGCTCGTCGATGATGTGGGGACGAAAGGTCAATTATTTTAAGCATATTATCGGTATCTCAGCAAGAATCTATCAGAATCTAAAATCCGAAGAGAATTGCTTCTGAACAGATTCAATTAGATCTTGCTGTTCCTTGCTTCTTACTGCGGGATCCACACACAGATAGAACTTCTTGTGCCCGCTTAAGTCAGGTGTGGTGGCAAAGAGGTGAACGTCCCATTTTAAAATATATGTTTATAGTCATTAAATATAAACCCCCATATACGCAAGCAACGAATCCTGGACGAGGCTGAGCTGCCCAGTCACGATCGTTACAGCTGGCGCCCGAGCAGGGACGCTGTGCCTATAAGAACTTCCTGAGTTATAGATATATTTAAGAATTGTTAAACCAAATAATTCACTTTTGCAGGTATACAATCACTTCACGACGAACCTAAACATTTATCGGCGCAATCTGAACCCCACCGCGAAAAACTTTGACGATATTTTCGTAGGACGGGTTAAGGCGGGGGAGGTGTTCCATGTGCCGCTGCACGCCATATATGCGGAGTCCAGGGAACTGTACTTCTCGATGCGCGGCTACAGGACCTCGGTGCAGGGCATTTCGTGGAACGTGAATCCCTCCGACTTCAATTACTCGCATCAGCTGCACTGCGATCCGATCAAGACGTTCGAGCCGCTCTACATCAACGCCCAGCGAACTAAGACGGAGATTTACTACGAACACACTAGCAAGTACACGCTGCTGAGCGCCTTCTATACGATCCACCTGCGCCCACCGCTCTATCTTTGCAACGGCCTGCCCATCGATATTAAGGTATCCGTGGCCGGGTGTTCGGTGCGGAAGGAGGATGGCCTGGATACCCAGTCCTCCATGCAAATGGGCCTGGACACGGGCTACAGCAGGGAGGATTTCCTGGACTACGGCGAAAAGGAGGTTAAGTCGGGTAATGTGCTCCACCTGCCCACCGTTCGGATATCCGCCCGGGGAATAGAATCGAAGAGCTTCCTGGTAGTAAGGGTAAGTAAGACATACACGTAATAAAATCAATGAATGAGTCGTAACCAAGTAGCCATCGTCCCCTTAGCTTGTTCAATACTTGGAGAAGGACTGGTCATGTGCCACCGAAATTTCGGAAATTTCTGGCGATATCGAAATATGGACTTTTTCGTCGTACGATTCGGAGATGAAGGTCGACCTGGATCTCTATGTTAGGTGAGTAACGACTAGAGACTTTATAGAGGACTTACACCAAAACGAAGATACAACTGGAACTCCCACATCAACAACCTTAAAACATCCCTCGCCAAACCTAAACATAATCAAACACAACTTCCCTCTTTCAATTGCAATTGGAAACTCCACCCTCATGTCAAAAGTAGACTACTGCCTACCCATCTTCGGGAAAGCTTCCCCCTCTATTATGAACCGCCTAAAATCCTCTTGAAACCTTGCAATACGAACAGCCCTAGGAACTTTCAGCAGCACACCCACAAACAATCTTCTGGTTGAGTCGAAAATAAACACAATAGAACACAGACGTGAACTCCTAACCGGCAAACTTGCAACCAAACTAATCCTCTTCCTACAAAACGAAATTACAGATACTCTAGCACAATAGACAGGATCATTGAGACCAGCAAAACCCATACTCATCAATCAAAAACTACCCATCCAAGAAATACAACCCTGAAATAATCATAGAAGCCACAGATACGACTCTATACCATTTCAACAAAACCACCACTCACTAAATAATTTCCTCCATAACCACCAATTCATCGATACAGGCGGCTCAAAAGTTATACTATACTGCACAAAAAACCCAGGCAAATATGCTATATGCTCAGACTATCTATCCTCCTTTAAATCCTTTACAAACTCCAACAACCACTCATACTACTCAACCATAAGAAATCTAGTCATCAAACACTTTCCAAAAATCAAACTAATCTGGATCCCGACGTGGAAATAAAAGTCAACGAGAGAGCGGACAGGGTAGCTTGAGAAAGTCACAAGTATCCACGCATTTACACAGTAAACTACAACACCAAAGACATCACAAAACACCTTACACTCATAAACAAAATGAGTTTCAAAACCAAACTTCCCACTTTTACAAAAAGATCTAACAAAACACACTGGCAAACTTTACATTAAAAAACACATCTTAACAGACAACAAAAAATAATACTTAATACAATAAACAAAGGCCCTTTACATGTGGCCCCTGCCCTCTCTGTAATAACGCTACAATAGACATTGCCCTCTCCCAACCCGGAACCACATTCTTCTCCCACCCGAATCCAATCCAACTTCTAGCTAACCCAACAACAGAGAACCTAAACAAAATCCTCTCCTTAATACAAAAAGCCAACCTTTTTGAGTTTTGATCCAAACTATCTTTATACAGAGAGATTCCAAGATCACACGAGCGAGACCGAGTCTCTGACTCTTAAAGGATTATCTAGAATATGAATTCCATTTTTTTTTACAGGTCAGAGAATCGGCAAGGCAGTTTAATGCTCACGCTGTACAGCCCCTTCTGGATGATCAACAAGACGGGACTAATGCTCACATACAAAACGGACACGGCCTCCTTGGACGTTCTATACCATCCTCCCGAATACTCGGGGCCCATACTGTTAACCTTCCGGGATAAGTTCTTATTTGACAAGAAGAAGGCGTCCATTCGCTGTGACAACGGCACCTGGAGCGAGAAGATCCCATTGGACATAGCCGGGGCGATCGGCGCGGTCACTTGCCGTGCGAACAACATGAGCTACCAAATCGGGGTCCACAACCATTTGACGCAGAACACGCTGACCAAGCAGGTCACCTTCATCCCCTTCTTCATCGTGTGCAACCGATGTCGCTTCGACATCGAGCTGCAGGAGCAGAGCCGCCCGGCGGATCCCTGGCTGCACCTCGAGACGAATCAGTTCGAGCCCTTCTGGCCCCGGTCGGACAAGAACAACCTGGTTGTGCGCGTGGAGGGCCATATAACGCCGGCCTTCGACTACAAGGAGGTGATCTGTACGCTGCTCAAGCTGGACGACAGCCAGTACGGCGGCATCAATGTGGACGTTCAGACGACGGAGGGCGGTGTCTACATCACGTTCACCGAGTACGAGCCGGCCGATGCTCCTGGCCTGCTGGTCAACCACACCAGCCAGCAGATCGTCTACTTCGAGAAGGGGACCAAGAACGAGTACACCCTGAACGCCAAGAGCACCATCATGTACGCCTGGGATGACCCGACGGGTCCCAAAATTCTCGTCTTTGGAACCAACAAGGAGGAGACGGATTTCAAACGCGACAACTGTGGCGAAGTGATGTAGGGTCTCAGACTTATCTAATTATTTTCCTTGCTAACCTGCAGTAATACCTTCTTATTGACAGCTTGCAAGATGGCAGAAAGGCGTGGTGGGTATCCTTCCTGGACGGCCTGCAGCGTGTGCTGCTCTTCACCGAAAACGAAGCCATCGCCCATCGCACCGAGACCAGCGCTGCCCTGCAGTCCATCACCCAGAGTATCGATCTGCGCATCCACGGCGTCGGTCTCTCGATCGTAAACAACGAGACGGGCCTGGATATCCTGTATCTGGGCATCACCAGCTCTGGCATCATTTGGGAGTCCAAGAAGAGGACTAAGAAGCGCTTTAAGGAGGTGACCATCCATGAGAATCCGCTGCTCGAGGCCGAGTATCAGCGCTATCTGGTGCATAAGAGCGTCAACGATGTCCAGACCTACAAGTTGGACAACAAGTTCCCGGTAAGCATCCTCCTTGAAGATACTTTAGGTTGTTTATAGCCCTGTTCCCCTGCAACATTCTGCTACATTCCCGAGAATGGTCCATTCTAATAAACGGGGACTCCCATAAGAGAGAATGGTTGTTAATAAATCAGAGTATTTTCCACCAATCCGCAATGTTCTCAGCTCTCCAACGAAGTCAAGCAATTTTATTTTGTCTCCCTTAACCCACGATGTATTTATTTATGTATTTCCACCAGTAAAATAGTTTAATAATTCGTTTTAGCAATGGACACTTTATTTCTTATATGCTTGTATGTTCGTAGTTCAGAGGAAGTGAAAAGTAAGAGGAAGAACCAAAAGTTATCGATAAGTTCATATGTACATATATACTATTTTTGCTCCTTTAAGATGTTCCAACCAAACAACGTTTACTGTGTACTCAGTTCAAAATAAGTTGTTCTAACTTCACCTTCTTTAGTTTTTCAACAATGGTCCATCCAAAACGTCCGTTCACCATTCGCCCCAAAGGTTTCTATACATAGTAAAAAATAATATCGAAAAAAAATTTCGATTCTTAAGCGATATTTCGTAGGTTTCTTCCCTATACCTTTTAACCCTTCTCTAATTTCTTGTTGTTTTTGTAATTATGAATATTTTTCACAAAAACATGAATAAAAACGCGATGCTCCTTAAGCTGTGGCAGGACAATATTTCAATGCTCCATGGACATTAATAAGTCCTTGAATGGGTCGGTTAACTTTGGGTAGGACACGTCGTCCAAGCGTCGCAATAGAAAGCCTGAAATGACCGTCCCATTTCAAATATAAACAAAGTCGGGTCAGCTGTTCGTCCCATTCACATGTCGCCCAAGACTGTAGATGTTGCAGTGGAATCACCTACATTCAATTTTCCAAAATATGTTGCAGTGGAACATGGCTATTACTCGCAGGACTCAAACGTTGCGCTTCCTTTCAGATCGACTTTGACCGGATGATCTTGAAGAAGACGGTAGATCGTGACATACGACGCAGCTTCTATCCGGCCATTTGGGTGTCCCGCAAGTCGTCGCCATTCCAGAACCAGCTCCACATGAAGATCAATCGCATCCAGGTGGACAACCAGTTCATGGATCCCATATTCGCCGTGGTGTTGGCCCCGATACCGCCGCCGAAGAGCGTGGCCAATACCATCGCCCTCAAGCCCTTCATCGAGGCCAGCATGGTGCAGCGCATCATGCCCAACTCGACGGTGCGACAGTTTAAGTACGCCAAGATCCTGATCCAGGAGTTCCACTTCAAGGTCGATCTTAACTTCCTGATGGCCATCGCTGAGATGTTCTCCAAGGAAGTTAGCGACGAGACGGCGGCCAAGCTGTTCCTCCAGGACGTCGAATCCATTGAGCATCCGCTCTCCGCTTTCTTCGAGGATCACTCGCTGCAGGAGCAGAAGAGTTTCTACGACAACCTACATCTGGGTCCGCTCAAGATCCACGTCAGCTTCTCGATGGCCGGCTCGGACACCAAGGCCCTGCCCGGCATCCTCGGCTCGATAGTGCAGGGCGTGGGCGTTACCCTGACCGACGTCAACGATGTGGTCTTCCGCCTGGCCTTCTTCGAACGCGAGTACCAGTTCTTCACCCAGCAGCAGCTGGTCAATGAGATCACGTCGCACTACACGGGCCAGGCGCTGAAGCAGCTGTACGTGCTGGTCCTGGGCCTGGATGTTCTGGGCAATCCCTATGGCCTGGTGGTGGGACTCAAGAAGGGTGTCGAGGACTTGTTCTACGAACCGTTCCAGGTAAGAACGCCTAAGCACTTGAAAACGAAGCTTTTTATCGAAGATATAAATTCATATATATAAATATATCACTTCAGGGCGCCATCCAAGGACCACAAGAGTTCGCCGAGGGTCTGGTTCTGGGCGTAAAGTCGCTCTTTGGCCACACAGTGGGCGGTGCTGCGGGAGCCATGTCCAAGTACGTTGTCCCTCCTCTTAAAAACTTGAAAGAATTTCCAAATAAAACCCACTTTCAGAATCACTGGAGCCATGGGCAAGGGTCTGGCCGTGCTAACCTTCGACGAGCACTACCAGAAGAAGAGGCGCCAAGGAAATTACAACAAACCGAAGAACTTCCACGAAGGACTGGCCCGCAGCAGCAAGGGTCTGGTGATGGTAAGCTTCCATCCTCCAACTTGTGCACTCATTTTTAATTTGAACGATGCTTTCAGGGCTTTGTGGATGGTGTGACTGGCGTTGTAACCAAACCAGTCAGTGGGGCTCGCGAAGAGGGTGTTGAGGGCTTCTTCAAGGGCCTGGGTAAGGGGGCAATTGGTCTGGTGGCTCGCCCCACCGCTGGCGTGGTTGACTTCGCCAGTGGCAGCTTCGACGCTGTGAAGCGCGCGGCGGAAGCGAGTGAGGATGTGAAGCGAATGCGTCCGCCGCGCTTCCAGCACTACGACTTTGTGCTCAGACCGTACTGTTACATGGAGGCCATGGGCAACAAAATACTCAAGTAAGTTTTTGCTCTAGGATTATCTATTAGCCCTATTCCACTGCAACATTCTGCTACATTCTCGAGCATGGTCCATTCCTTTACACGGGGTCTCTCATAAGGGAGGATGTCCCATCCAAAATGGTTGGATCGTTTCTATACATTCTAAAAAATAAAATATTAAAAAATATCGAAAACTATCGATTCTTAAGCGATATTTCGTAAGTTCCTTCCCTAAACCTTCTAACCCTTCCCTTTACACGGGGTCTCCCATAAGGGAGGATGTTCCATCCAAAATTGTTGGAAGGTTTCTATACATTCTAAAAAAATGAATACTAAAAAAATACCGAAAACTATCGATTCTTAAGCGATATTTCGTAAGTTCCTTCCCTAAACCTTCTAACCCTTCCCTAATTTCTTATTGTTTTTGAAATTAAGAATTTTTTTGACAAAAAAGATGAATGAAATATAGATCTAGCGCAGCATTTCGAGCTCCAAGCATGGATATTAATAAGTCCTTGAATGGGTCGGTTATCTCTGAAGGGGACACGGTGTCTACTTCGTCCAAGCGTCGCAAAAGAAAGCCTTTAATGTCTGCTTTCGGCCGCGCCAATTCCTAATTCAAATGCAAATTCAAACAAAGCCGGATCAGCTGTTTGTCCCATTCACATGTCGCCCAAGAATGTAGATGGAGCAGTGGAATCACCTACATTCAATTTGTGAAACTATGTGGCAGTGGAATTGCACTATATGTCATAAATCAAACATTATCAAACGTTTGCCAACACTTTTTCTACTTTTATTATAATGATTTGTAACAATTTGCAATTGTTGCGGAATCAGAGCTTAAATAAATAAATAAATACTTTTATTTGACCAAACAGGGAGACCGATAAGAGTAAATTTGCAAACACAGACAACTTTATTCACTGCGAGGTGATTATCCGGAAGTCCGAGTACTTGATAGTGACCAACTACCGCCTGCTGTACGTCCAGCGCAACGACATGTTCGGCATCTGGACGGTGAGTTTCACGAGTTACCACGAGTCCATTTGATATATTTACTAACAATGAGTTTGAACTGCAGTCGCTCTGGTCTTACCTGTGGACTGAGGTCAGCTCCGTGTCCGCGACGAGTCGGGGTGTGCAGTTCAGCGTCAAGGCGGAGGGCAAGAAGGTGCTGGGTCTGTTCAGCTCCAAGGAGCCGCCCCGCAAGCTGGTGCTGGTGCCCGATGAGCGCAAGCGCCTGGCCCTGGTGGAGCTAATCGAATCTCATATCGCTGACCCCAGACCCCACAGGGCCACGCTCGCCTATCCAGGGAGTATTTAGGAACAGACTTGAATTTATTTTCCTATTTTCCCAAATGTATTATAAACCAAGCACACATCCCCACGGCACCGGCAGCAGCGACATGAATATCTACCTCGATCATGCAACCCCGCACCCTCCACCCAATCGGAATCCTGTCGTGCTCTTACGTACACATGTTAACAACAACCATTATGTTTTGATATTACAATTTTATGTCGAAGTTTATGTGACATCCGGAGAGTGAGTTTCACTAGCCTAGGGACTAAATCTACAATACAGAGACGAAAGGTCTCTCCGGGATGTGGGATGATGAACGATGGGGCTGGGGCTACGGCTACACCTTCTTCAGGTAGCTGCTGGGCGGCGTGGCCAGCGGCATGATGGGCTCGTAGTTGTTGCAGCCATCGCTGTCGCAGAAGGAGGTCAGCGAGGCGAGCGCATTGGCTGCGAGGGCCTCCACGCTGAACATGGTGGACAGGTGGCCGCTGCTCTCGAACTGGTTGATGATCATGTTTACCTTGCTCTTGGCCTCCGCCTTCAGGCACGGCGAGGTGGGCACGCCTGGATCCCGTTCACCTGGACTTGCATCGAAGCCCTCGCCCAGCTCCGATTCCGTCAGCAGGTTCTCCTTCTCGCTCTGCTTGCACTTGGCATTGCTCGGTGACCCGGTGCCCGTGCTGGTGGACTTGGTGGTGCTTCCGGTGCTCTTGTTGAGGCGGCTGAGGAACCAGTTGCGGGCCAGCTTATCACAGTCCTTGCTCGCCGGACTTGTCGGGGTCTGTGGCGAGGTCTGCGACTTGCGCTGCTTCTTCTGCTCCTTGGTGGGCGTGAGGCCGGGGCTGGTCAGCGGGGACAGCATTTCCGACTCGCCGCCATTCGAGTAGCTCTTCTTCACAGCCTTCTTCAATCGATCCGGACTAGGGCCGCCCGGCGACAGCTGGCTGGAGAGCTCGCTGTGCACGGTCTTGACACGGGCCTGGAAATCCAGCGACATGTGGCCATGCAGACTCGACGGCAGGGGCTGCACCTGGATGTCGCTCTCATGGCCGAGTAGTCCAAGGGATTCCACCACACCGCCGTCTGCAGGGGAGGCTTCCTGCAGCGGCTGAGCCGGACACTTGGGCACATCGTACTCGAAGCGACGGGCCAGGGCGCTGGGACTGTTGTTCTTTTCGGGCAGCTTCGGCAGCACCGCTGTGGAGGCTGCTGCGTCCATGAGCCCGTAGACGGGCGAGGGCTCCTCGTAGATGCAATCCGCTGCTGTGTAGGTGGACTTCTTTTGGACCGGCGGCGTGGGCAGTTTTCTAGGTATGGGGATCTTTAGGGGCAGCGAATGGGCCCCGGCGGATGGGTCTCCGCGGATGGCCGCCTCAATGGCGTGAATCCACTCTTTGGCATCGACTTCATTGTTGGCCTGGTACACGAACTTCTTGTTGGGATCATCGGTGGTGATCTGGAAGCAGATGTCCCGCCGCTTGCCCTCCCCGAAGTGCTCGATCTCGATGGAGGAGCTCTTCAGGTAGAGGCTGCTGCTCGGACGGCACGCGGTCGGTCCATCGGCATAGCACAGCATCCAGTCGTTGAGGATGCCACAGTAGCACTTGCGGGTCTGGTCGAAGAACAGCCGCTTCGGCACGATGCGCTGCAGCTGGCCGTACTTGGTGGATCTTTGCAGCGACAGGTGACCGGCGGGCAGATCGGCATAGGGACAGTCGATGATCAGTTCGTGGGTGAAGGTGATCACCTGCTGGGACTCATCCTCCTCCTGTCCCGCACTTTGTCCCTGACAGATCTCGTAGAGCTGCTGATGCGGCTCCTTCGTCTCCGCTGATCCCGAAACCGGTTGGTGCGCGGAGCAGCGATCCAGGGACCCGCTGCTGCTGCCCAGATCAATGTATTCCCGCGAGGCGGACACTGCAATTAGGGGTAATTAGTGCTAGTCGTTGTGGCAGTAAATACAGTCAAGCTTTGGCCACTTAAACTCATCTGGTAAGATGTCTTTTTTGCATTCTTCCAAGGCTTAAATTATGGATTTGGTGTACATTTTATGGGTTCCTTTCAGCTTAATAAAGGAACTTTATATATTTTTAGTTTATTGATTTTATTTACCTAATAAAATAACTGCTACTCAGTCGAGAATTTCTTATTAAGGTTTCTTTGAAAATGTAGATGGCAATTAATTAGTACATTTTAAAATATTATTAGCATGGTAACTTTTTGGGGCTATTATTTATAGAAATTCTATTTGGTATGAATCCTGAAGATTCGGAAACTTTAATGCGAAGTTTACCTTAGGTAATTATATAAATTTTCATTTGAAACTGTAAGCAAACTGGATGACATGGTTTACGTAATAGTTTATAACAAACTTTCATAAAATATCGGAATAAATTCGATCTGAAATCATGGCTATTATGTTGAGTGAAAAAGTACAAAAAAAAAAGAAATTGTGTTTGATTATTTGGAGAGGGGTGTTCTTGAACAATGATTACGTAATCATTTGATATAAACATATATAAGTAAAATATTTTTGTTTTATCAATACTTGGTAAAAAAATTTGTTCCTGATTACGTAATCATAGGGGAGGCGGTTCCTTTAATAGTAAATTTTGATTACATAGGGGGGAGGGAGTCAAAAATTATCAAAATCGTGATTATTATATGGACAGCCCCTTAGAGAAAAATATCTAAGTCTTGACGCAGTTTTATATATTTTTTATACTTTCTTAATATCAAATTAATCTGCATCTTATTATGAATTTTTTAATACTCAAGAGTATAGAAATCTAGTAACAATAGTATAGTTTCTATGACGATTTTTTTTGGGTGTAGTATTTTAATGCCTTTTATCTCCCTGTAATAATTAAGATGGCTTCTGTTTAAAAGTTAATGGCTTTAGTGATAGAAGTTTGACTGTAAACATTTAGTTTTGACGGGATCACTCACGCGAGGTCTTCGACGAGGACGGGGATGTGAGCATCTCCATGTAGCCGCTGGGACCGGTCTCCGCGCCCACCTTGCTGTCGACGCAGTCGACCAGGCTGGTCCGATGGTTAGCTGCCGCCTGCTCGTCTGCGCATCCCAGTCCCGATCCCGATCCGGCTGCAGCCAACAGAATCTCGCAGCGGGCGAGAAGGGCGGCGGTCTGCTCGGCGGCCGTCATGTGGAAGAGGTTCGAGGCGTTCTCGTACTCCGATGTCTCCAGCGAGGCTCGGAAGTGGGCGCGCACATCTGCAAGAGAAGCGGTGGAGAGGATCGTGAGTGTTCTAATGCTCGGCCACGGCTTTTCAGCTGGCTAAATAAGGCGGCGGCCCCATTAGCTATTAATTTTTAAACGCATCATTGGCCCTAATGGAAGAGCAGTTGTGCAAGACTGTTGTTTCCGAGGGGCAATTAGTCGGCCACTGGAGTGGCAAGCTGGTAGTGTCTCTTCTGCAGCCGTGACTCACTCACTGAGTACGAGTACTCCGATTCCAAGCCATGATACCACATACTATACACACAAGTGACCTCATAAAGCGCTCGCTCAAGAGTCAACTGCGAATTGACCGCGGCAATTAAAAATAATTTCACTGGCCAAGAAAGTTAACTCTGGTGTCTGTGTCTCTGCTTCTCCTCCCCCCTCTAAGCACACACACACACACTCGGGTGTATAAATTATTTAACGGTAAACAAGAAGAAGAAAAAACACTGAAATTTGCAAGAAATCTTGTTAAAATTTGAGCACGCAAAGCTCTGGAGAGCTCTTTAAACGTAATAAGTCCGAATATGGGAATAAGAAACAAGAACGAAAAAAAAAAAGAACCGATGCTTGCCAAACCCGAACTGGAAACTCCCTTAAAGAAACAACTTGGTTTGGATTTTTGGTTTATGATGCCCTTAAAGATTCTCAAGTTGTTATTTCTTTATCACGAAATGGTTTTATTATTTACAAAGACACACTCATAAAGCTTAACAAGAGGGAAGTGTTTTATAGATTTTTATATAATTTGGGAACAAAATAAATGTAAAAAAATTGTGTAATATTATACAATAATTCATGTTCAGCTCCTTTTCCTTTTAGGTATCTCCCGTATAAAGAAAACCCCATTGATAAGAGAGTGCATTAACCAGGATACTTGGACATACCCCTTCGAATTCCCTTTTCGATATTTAAATATCAACATAAATATACCAACTTCAGTGGAGATTTTCCCAAACAATGATAAATGAAAGCAACAGTCATCGGAGGAGGAGGGTTTGATATGCTTCCTATGCCCGGCATCTTGCCCAGAGCCAGTGAACCGAGACTTGAGAAAATTAAACTGACTAAAGAAGAAGGCAAGGGACGGAGGCTAAAACAAGCGCTTTGGGCATAGTTTTGCGGCATGTCCAATCCTCCGTTTATTGTCTGCCTGGGATACATAAACACATGTACGTATACTGGACACAGTGTATATAAACGATCTCCGGGGGAAGGGAACAGCGGTCCAGCCCGCGATAAAATGTACGAAATATACACAGAGCCGAGAGCCGGAGCAGGCAAAGAAAGAGAAGAGCCAGAGTCTGATGATCATAAGCCAGAACCAGAACAAAAGCGTATTAAAGTTGGACGCCTGCGGAATGAGTCAATAATACTCTGGCACTGGCACTGGCACTGGCACTGGGTTATTGTTAATGCTCGTGTGCCGGAGTTGGCTCCTCCTCTCCTCCGTTCCGAGTTGGTTTTGTAATTTTTGATGGTGCTGCTTGCTAGGCGAAATTAACAACGTTTTTGGCTTATCCATCGCACACTAACTGCCTTTAATTTTGTTGCTCTTTTTGCGCCACACTCAATATATTTATCTGCTTAAATTGCACTAGCTTATACCTCTTTTTTAAGTTTTCTCTATTTATTTCGCAATAAATATATGGTTAATGCCACATTTCCAAGTACTAATCTATAGATACTCGTTTATTTGTTTGTTTTGTAAATAAATAAGTGCCAAAACCATTACTGATTAGTATTTTATTTACTTGCAGAGAGAGAAATGTTCACATAGTCTGTTTAGCGGAGTGGATAGTACAAACAGGTGTGATTAGCCTTTATTAAGGTGTTAACTATTCCCAGTAGAATCTTTTGATCTAAGACAGTAAGCCTTTAACTGACGAATCACAAGCTTAATGTGAGGGAAATTTAGTTCTGAAGAAAATCTAGTTCATTTAAATTTAAATTTAATTCTTTAAATCAGTGGTGCACAGGCAATAAATAAATAGATAAAATAAAAAAGCAAATTTTGTTATATTGCATAACAAATAAATGCCTAGATGCCTAGATGAAGCTGTAATTATTACAGTGGTGGAATGTAAACATTGCGAGCAGTCCGTAAGCCGGCAGAGCCCAGTCAGAGAAACTTGCTAACTCGCGATTTAAATACAAAAATAGTCGAACAAAAGAAGTAACGTTTGATTTTCAAAACATTTCTTTAGCTTATTAGCTTTAATAGCTTTGAAGAACTTTTTTCTCTGTAAAAAATATAAACTTACCCAACAAAAACTGTTCAATTTCGGCCCGCTTAGTGGCTGCCTTTGTATCCATGGCGGTGTATTCTGTAGTTTTTTTTCTCGCTGCCTTTGTATTTTGTATTTAACACCCAGTGTTAACTCGAAGCGTTTTGCGTTAATGTGCGTTGAGTGCTTGTTGTGCTGTCGATCGACGATCGTTTGATTTCTCGCCCGGGCTTTATTGTGGCTTCTCTGCGATCTGGATTCGTATCTGTATCTGTATCTGGCATATCCACCAACTGCACACACAATGTTTTGCCTTAGAAATTAACAGTTTGCTGTCAAAAGTGGATAACACATTTTTTTTATAAGATCACATGCACAACCGATGGGGGATGCAGTAGTATTCCTCGATTCGGAGACACACGCGCTACTGAAGGTGTTCCTTCTGCTCCGCGCCATAAAGAAACACCTCCCCCGCTGCGAACCCGCTGTGGAGCTATCCTATTAATAGCCGGGGACTATCGATGCACCACTTGATGCCGCGTATCCAGCAGATATCCGTACGTACGCGTCGAAATACAATACAATTTGTATTGCGCCTGCAGCTCGCAGCTAGCAGATCGCAGCTCTCTGTTCGCTTTATT
The DNA here is from genome assembly GCA_008042535.1 of Drosophila tani. Lineage (NCBI taxonomy): Eukaryota > Metazoa > Arthropoda > Insecta > Diptera > Drosophilidae > Drosophila > Drosophila tani. The sequence continues at coordinate 2,060 of VNJO01012005.1, read as the reverse complement.
CGTTTCGTTTTATTTTGTGTTTTTTATTATTGTCTACTATTTTCGCTTTTTTCGGTTGCACGCTTCGTTTGGCGCCTCATGGAAAATCAACTGATGACGTTATGTGCGCGAGTATCTGGGTATCTGGCGGATACGCGCCAGCTAAAGTATCTAGATTCGCTGGCGGGGAAAACGTTGCCTGTCTGCCTCGATAATGCTGCTGGTGTGCGCCTGCCATTAAATGCCATTACGAAATCTCTCTTTCGGCCGCCCAACGCCCCTTTGCACTTGCCTGGGTGTCTCCGTTTTTGTTTAATTTTTTCTTCTTTTTTTAGACTTTAGTCTTGTGTCTGTCATTTGCGGTTTCCACTGTTTGCGGCCAAGAATTGAATACAAATACGGGGTGCCCACACGCAGAGGAGCCCTCGGACCCGGGCCCTGGGCCAAGCCAAGCCTTTTTAATTGTGAGTCATCTGCAGAGCGACGCGTGTCGCCACAAAGAACCGACGACACTCTGTCCAGAGAAATGCAAATACAGCCGAACTTTCAGTGACACACGGGACTACCTTTTGGTAAAAAAAGAGCTCTCACGACGATGACAATTTTAAAAACAAATCAGAGCATCCCTGGATAATGCCAGAGGATCTCTGAAATTTATATTTTATCATAACAAAACTGCATATCAGGGTGCAATTTATGGATGACTTTGACAAACATACCTAAAATTTCGTACGAAAATCGAAATAAGAAACTTTTATTTTATTTACTGATTTTAGGTAGAAACTTCTATCAAGACTTAGTTCTTACTGTTTTGGTTTATCCAAATAATAGCTATAGTTACAAAGTTCTACTGTATAAACTAAATGCTGACAATTTCTCTGAGCCACACCACCCTCCCGTACACCTGCTGTAGGTACGTGTCTGGAGCCTGCTTTTACTTTTCGTCTCTTTTTTATCGTGGCCATAAAACGGAAAATATTTAATTTCATTTGCACTGGACGACGACTGGCCGGCTGGAACTATGTATTGGTTTCCTTCGTGCCAACCGCTAAGATTATTTATTGATTCAGAACATTTGCAACTCGACACCTTTGTTTTGTTATTGATAAACGCTCCGCGAATTCCCAATGGCCAATGGCAAGTTTCGTTCGGTGAAAAAGCCAAACAAACTGCTCGCCAGCTGTGTCTGGCCACGAATCTTGGAGCGAAGCCTGTGCGCAGGCGTGTCCGTCTGTCTCCCCATGGCCACCCCGTCGCTCTTTAGCACTTCCGGTCATTTGGGACGACGGGCCGGCTTCCTGCCGCCGAACGAACCCCCAATTACGAAATTACGAAATTACGAAATGCATCCACGCACAGAGTTTGAATTTGCATCCGGTTTTCCACGGCGTTCTGACAACGTTGACACCTTTTCGCTCTCGGGCGAACTTTTCCTCGCCGGAGCCAAGAAGCAAGCGCGACTTTCCGGCTGTTGCGCCACCATGAATCACTCGAGCTCAACTGACTGACTTGGGGCTTCGCTCCGTTCTCGGCCTCTCTGGCGGCCCCAGCTCTTGCATGGCAGCCGAATGGTAGTCCGAGCGCAGACGAAGTGCCCTCGGCTCTGGCTCCCTCTGCACACAGAAAAAATTATAATAATATTTCGGGCTGTTCAGGTAATAATAAGCTTAAATGGATCCAGGTGGTACTTACACCCAAAAAAAAATCATCATATAACCTATACGATTGTTACATGATTTCTATACTTTTGAGTATGAAAAATTTCTTAATAAGTTGCTTATCAATTTAATACTACGAAAGTATAAATTTTATACTCATCTGCACCAATATTTCATAATAAACACTAACGCGACAAACAGAAAAGCACTAAATTCCAGCTAACGCGATTTGTTATCGAATTTTCGATGTAGGTTCGTATAAAAATAATACTCAAAAATACACAATTGAAACTATAGAGTATAAAAACTAAACTTTGGAGTATACATTTGATATTTTGAAGTATAAAATCTATACTAAACTCGTTATACTGCTTGAGTATACTTTTAAGACAACGCGTAGAAAGGTTAAACTCTTGTTTTTTT
>VNJO01012003.1:0-38923 GCA_008042535.1 Drosophila tani | reverse complement strand
TTTCTTTATTAGATCCTTTTCTTCTTTCAAATTACACTCATTATGCCACACTTGTCCGTCAAAGTTGCAGCTAATTCGCTCGCCCCCTGCTCGTCAGAAGTTGGCAACTTAATTAACTCGTTGCTCAACTATCCGCTCCTCTGTTACCCCTTTTCCACTCAGCCATTTGAATAATGTAGCTAAATTTGGCACATAAAACGAATTAACAAATGAAATTGCACAACTGAAAAGACGGACCAAATGAGTTGCAGAATAAAGAGTGGGCAGGCATTACTAACACCCATCAATCTGGCCATATAAATCACATGTCTTGGCCAATCATCGATAGCGCCAAATGCCAACTAGAGCCCATCGATACGGCGGAGAGTGTGATTATCGAGAACGGTCTGGAGTGTTTGCGGTCGGATTATCTAATCAAATGTAGGACCCATAAATTAATTCTATGGAGCCCTTGTTTGTGCCTCGTACTATTTCCCAGAAATGCAGCCAGACACGGACATTAACTTCAAAGGGGCTTCCCCCTCTGGGCGCTGCTCCTGCTTTTGACTAATGCCGATTAACTAGATGGACAAAGCACAAATGTATCTTGCAGCTACTTATTTGCATTTGAAATATCCATTTGAAATTTTCATTAGGCACGCAAATTATGCTCGAAATGCCGAGCCTGGTCTGGGCTGGGACGGGGAAATGGAAATGGAAATAACTTGGGTGCGAGCAAACAAAGTACCTCGAACATGTTTGCCAATGGCCGAAAGACAAAAGCACAGCCAGGCTTATTTGATGACCTATCCCACAGTTTTTTTTTGTCTTTCTCCATCTTCGTTTCTGGTTTCTTCAGTCTGAGTTGTAAATATTTGCCCAAAGCGAAACTGGATGCGACCCAAAGAGCGGGCTCAAAATCAATATTTAAATTGCAGGCAACTATTTTTGGAGGCCCTCGTAGAGTCTGTAGATTGAATTGGCTCTTCATTGTGCACAAGAAAAAATTATATCGTTTAAATATTTGCTTGTTAAATTTTAAACCTGAATCTCGGATATTTATATATATTTATTTTATATTTATATTTTTCTGATAAATAAAATTTTTTTTTAATTTAAAATTTAATGTAAGTCTGTATTTCAAAGATATTAAATTTAAATATATCCATCGATGTGTTATTTAGCTTCATTTGTCGATATACAATTTATTGACATCTGTTGATAAACCAATATTTATCGAAAATGTAAGCTCTTTATCAGGTAAACCTGTCCGAGAGATTTAAATTTTTAATATTTAAGGCGAGTAGTTAAACCTAAACCTAAATTTGAATTTTTAACAATTGATATATCGATATTATCGATAATTGCTTAGATCACTTATCTTCTCTATTTTACAAATTTTAATACAAAATATATTTTAAAATGACCACCAATAAATACCTCTTAATTTCAATTCATGTTTTATCCTATAATGTATCCTTTTTCTCTGTGCATTCCCTGATACCCCAAACCATTATGGATATGTATGTTTGCGTTTGCCAAGAACAAAAGGAACTTTGCAGCAAAACCTTGTAACAGTTTGTTGTTCGAAAGAGACCCACAGACCATGGGAGAAAGAGAGGGAATGTATCTAACGACTGTTGCTAATTTGTTGTCCGGGCTTTCGTGGTTTGTTTTGATTTGGTTTGCTTTTATTTGTATTCCCTTGTAGTATGTTTTCTCTTTCTTTTTGCATTTTTCTGTTTCCATATTAATTAATAGTTTTTTTTTATTTTTTTGTGGTCTTCCATTGTCATTTTTTGGCAATGAGCTTCGGGCTCTTTGCCATGATTAGCTTGGAAAATGAATATCAAGGACTTAGGAAGGATTTTATTCCTTTTGGTAAGCAGTCGCCAGACTTTTTTGTATATTTTTCCACTGGCTTAAGGTATCTTTCAATTAATCTTGCAATTTAATTTGATTGAAAATTTTCAAGTTTATAATCCTTTTCGGCAAACTTATAATCTGCCAAGTTTTACCAAAAGTTTGTCACCCACTCCATGGATGCCATGGGACGCGTGCTTGAAAAAAATATGGGCACCAGGAAAAACTTTCTGGAACCTGGAAAAAAATGTTTATTCAAAAGTAATAAAGTTTCGAGTGCAGCATTAGGCCAATTAGTTGGGGTCCGCAACTGGCTGGCTTTCATTTTCAGGGTTATGCCCCATTTGATTAAAATGTCTCCGTGCTCTCCGGCCAAATTCCATTGTTAGTCACTGGCTTATTATTATTATAATTATCAGCTTGTCAAGTTGAGTGGACTTTTCGACCAGCTGGGGAAACTTTTTGGCTCCGTTCTATTGAAAATCTTTTTGTTTTTGTCAATTTGTTGACAGCTCCAGAGATAAACTTGGTGTGGGGGTGATGGTGCAAAGCCATAAATTGGCCAAGTGACTTGTTGGCAAGCTTAATTATGGCTTTATCGGTCAGGCCATATGACTTGGAAGAAAACTGAATAAATTATAAATCAAAAAACTTGTGAGCAAGTAAATAAAGTCAAACTAATTTGACTTTATCGTAAAGATAATTGAAGCTGGAGCTGTTACATTTCCTTTGAAATAGTATATATATGGGAAAGAACACATAAGGAAACTCTTGTATTCTCTTTTATTTTATTTTAATGAGTAAACTCATTTATTATGTTTCGCAGTTATTTCCCTTCAATTGGAAATTTGATATCCCGTAATTTCTTTCTCTCACATTTCCCTCATTCCCCCGCCTGATTCGATTCCTTTAATCTCCGCCTGAATTCCCAACAGGACATTTAACCTGAGGTGGAGCTCAACATCTTGGATGTTGTTTTCCTCTCGCTTACATCCTTATCTCAGCAAGGACACTGGCAAATTTTCCAGCTTTCTGCTTCAATTATATGAATACAGTAAATATTTGATTTTATTGTGGGTGTTTCTTCAGCTGGTGGCTTAAGGATTTAACTTTCGGTTGTTCTTTTGCATTCTGAAGGAGCGAGCGGGCTTCAATTTATTTCCACTAACAAAGTTCCGCAAACCGAAAAGTGGAAGTTCCTTTACTTCCTTTCGGGCGGTGGGCTCACGGCAGCTTTGTTGTTTGCATTAAAACTAGTTTAACTACTCGGCTAGAACATGGCGGGATTAATTTTTTCATTTCGCCGTGCCCAACTTGACCCAAAGTTGGCCACTTTTTTTATTACCCCTCGGCTTGGTTATTAAATGTAATCTCCTTTATGTGTAGGCGACATTAATAAGCTGAAAGTGAGTGTGTGCGGCTGCATTAGAGATAGCAAGCATTCTGATATATATCGTTGTTAAAGTAGGATAATTTCGATTTTAATATCGATATTTAAAATATGTCGTATTTATGATATAACTTAACATTATGATTAAAATATTGTGCGATATGGAGATTTATTTTGTAATTTCAAACATAAAATAACTATTTAATTCTTTTAAATATAGATTTGCCCAGGTAGTATTTTATTTTTTAGCTTTTTACATTTTTTAACATACTTAAAATATAAAATTAGTATGGATTTTGTAATTTCAATCAAGATAAAATGTTTAACTATATTTTATATAGATATTTTCTATAGATATATCGAAGCAGTAAATTAAATTATAATTTTTTTAACTTTTGACATTATTAACATGTCTATCTAGATTGCTACCGATATTTAATATATTAAATTTATATTTTAAATAAAAACTATTTATACCAATGCGATTTTTCGATAGAAACATATTGGAATTTTATTTTCCATTTAATCTTGGGCTCTGAATAAGAATCGAAGCTTTCTTATGTGTCCCATCCCTAACACGTATTTTTATTTACCTCCACACACACTCTCGTATGTGCGTGTGCAGCAAGAGGGACATTGTTAAAGTTGACAGCACGCCTAGATCCCTGCCTACCTTACATTAAATTAAATTTATATGCTTATTTATGAACTTGCAACAATGAAATATTTTTGCGACAAATAAAACTTGAGCCCAACGAGGTGGAAGAAGTGGCGCCGAGAAAAAGGAGCGCGCCAGCTGCTATGTTTGGCCCCGAGCAGAAAAGGAAAGGTAGCGCCAGGACGACAGAGAGAGAAGGAAACATTGGTAGTTTTGATGGGTTTTGTGAATGGCGTTGAGGAAAAAAAAAATAAAGTTGGGATGCGGGTGGGGATGGGACGCCATTTATGGACAGCTGTATGCCTCATAAGTGTGCTTTTGATGGCTATTTAAGTATTTTGTATTATTGCTTTTTTTCCCGAAATGAGTCTTTGACGGACTCCTGTCATCGTAATGAAACTCCAATATGGGGGAAATACGATCATATTTATGTGCTCAAGTAATAAACGGAAGCAGGTCGCCGTTAAAGGTGCCATGGTTTAAGTAAAGTGTGTAAAAAGCACACTAAACCTTGGGTTATGGTTTCAATTATCCTTTGGAAGCGTTCTTAAAATTTGAATGTCTTAACATTATATTTTACAGGGGTATTTCTATGAGCCAAAGAGGGTGCTACAAAATATGATATTTATTTATGTTTTTTTAAGGAAACAATTTTATGCTTATGCAGTATAAAATAATAATATAAAGACTCCTAGCTTACAATTTCCACAGAAAAAGGAAAGCAAACTCTTCCGCTGTTGGTTTTCCGATTACAATTTATTTAAAATAGTTTACTAAATCTTTTGTTCCACCGATTACTTACATACAAAAGGCCCCATATTTCTCCCCATCGATTTAGAAGGCAAATAAATGGTTATCCCTTATTGATTTCCACCAGTTTTACAATGGAGCACCACCTTGAAATTTAATTAGAATTCACACTTTTGCCGCCTTTAACCCCTTCTCGCCACACACAACACGCACACCACATAACTCAATACCACAAATGCCGGAGTGAAGCCTAATTGAGCCATTTAATTGTCATATAAATCTCTAATTTTATCGCCCTGAGACAGCCAAAGGAGCAACCGCAGGGCCAGAAGGCCAGAAGATCCCGGGGGAAAAAGTAATAGGTGGCATTGGGGGTAGCCATAACAACTCTCATTTGACTCTCCAGTCAACTCGAATCTGTCCATAAGAAGTGACTTCTTGTATATCGTAAACATTTACGATATTCAATAAACTTTTATTCCCGACTGGGAGGACATTTTAAAGTTTTTATTTTGGTCCGCCGCCTTCGGACAAACTGGCGCTGGTAAAACAGTTAATTGAAGTGCGTACTTGAGAGCAGAGACATGGCTCAGATGGGAGGATAACGTGGAGGAAAAGGGGTGAAAAAAGACAGGAAAAGGGTGGAAAATGGTTGGAAATTGGGGAAAAGAACAGGAAAAGCTTTATGGACTCTTGGTCAGTAGTTGGCTTCCCCAATTTTTTTTCGTTGTTGGATGCTTGGCTGGTTCCTTTAAGCCGTTTCTCCTCTCCCTTATGTTCCCCTTTTGCCCCCCTTTTTTTTTGAGCCCTCTAAGCTGCAACTCATGAGCGGACAATTTGCAGCCGTCGAGCCGGGCTCGGAACCGTTGCCCACATTTAAAAATATTTTTGGGTTTTTTGTTTTAGCTCGTTTCTGCTCGCTCGCCTTACTTACAAATCCCCAAAGCTGTAAATGGAATTCGTTGCAGTTTTTATACCCTCGTTAGAGGTATTTTTGTATTTTGAAAGGGCTTGCGATGCACTTTATCTTTATAGAGCTTTAAAAAGTCTTAGAACTACTCAGAAATTCGATTTTAATCAGTTCGGAAGACGCGTCCTTATTAATAGAGCTTTAAAAAATCCGAAATTCAATATTCCAAGTCAAGTAAATTAAAAATCTTTAGTAATATCTGAAGCAATTTAATTACTTCCAATTCCCATTTAAATAATATTTTGATCCTATTTTGCCCGCAAGGGTATTACATACTCCAGTCTAGATTTTTCCCTGGTTTCTTTTCTGTTTTTCCTACATCTTGCAATCATTTCCTTCTTGTGCAAAAGTCGACTTTAAGTTTAGCAATTCGCTTCGACTATGATTCCATTTACTGGGCCCCGACGACAATTTCCATAGATTGTGGTTGTAATTGCTGTACCTTTCTGCATTAGCCTCATTTGGTCCTACGGCCCTGCTCCGCTCCCATATGAAACGTGTTCCAGCGCCCAAAAGTCGGCTGCAATTTCCAGCCTTTCTCCGCCTTGACATGTTTGGTCTCCTTTTAGCAACTTTCTATCTACTTCTCTCTCTATCCTACTCTCTCTCTCTGTGTGTGTGTGTGTGTCGGCAATGTCCTGGCAAACATTTTAAACTCTTGGCAGGCAAACAGAAGCCCGAGGAAAAGAAGGCGGACGGCATGTACATATAGCAGAGGGAAAAGGAGGCTCGGCCGATCCAATTCCAATGCTCATTGCCAGGCTGTTGACATTTTAATAAAAATTATTCGTCGCATTGCAGGGGCAGCGGTGTGGGGGGAAAGCGTTGCATTCATGGGCGGAACGTCTCGCGATGAGATAGGGGCAGATATAGGAGCTGGAGTGAGCGGGCATAAATGATTTGAAAGCGCATTCTCATTGCCAACAAAAAATGTGTGCGAAAATTAATGCGAGAGCACCAACCATTCAAAGAATCTAAAATGAAAACCGATAAATATTAGCAATGCCTGCATTTCAAGCGAATGCGCAATGAAGAGCAGTGCCCAGGCTTCAATTTTTTTTTTTTTTTGTACTAAAAGAATTGAAATATTAATTTTTGTACCTACAAGTATTTTAATATTAAAACTGGGCAGCGCTGAATTTTAATTAATCAATTTACACATTATTTTTTATTAAAACATTATAATTGCTAATAAATCAAAATTTTGTTTAAACCTACTGAAGCCTTGAAATAACTAGTTTTATATCGTTTATTATTAAATTCGTCTTAAAACCCCACAAAAACTCACAAATTTCTACTACACCCCCTCTAAATTATAGTTTAAATTTATGAACTAAAGTTTCAGCTTCGCACCTCCCCAATTTGTTACACTTTTTGCGCCCTGAACTAATTTACGACATAATTAAAATACAACACTCAACGGCAGCCCAATATTTATCCCTGTTAATATTTGACAACCACCGACTGCAAAAAATACAAATGGAGGAGGCAAAAGTCACACACTTAAAATATTATTAAAAAAAGAAAGAATATAGCCACAGAGGCTCGTAAATTTTTCCCACAAACAGCGCAAACACATTGAACTCCAATAAAAAGAGCATTTTTTTTCCATTTAATGGGTCCAACGACAAGGCAAAAAAGCTTTGACCGAAAGGAAAATATCCCAAATGCAAATGAAAAAGAAAAATAGAAGAGAAGACAAGAAAAAATAAGATGTACGCAAATAAATTGCATTATCGTTGATTTGCCCCAGAAATTTATTGCATATAAACAAATTGCTGAGGCAACAAATCTATTGTTTGGATATTTGTGTCTGCCGACGAAAATTGCGAAAGCGACTACAACGAAATCAAAAGGCAATCAAATCCTCAAATAACCCCAAAAGAAGGAATTTCTTATAATATAATTCACTTTTACTATGAGGGTCGTCGCCAGGCATAAAAAAGTCATGAAAAGTTGCAGGAAGGAAGGATCGACCGACCCACTGCTGGCATGTCTGCATAAAATATTGGGAATTTCGAGGCCGAAGGGCTTGAAATTAGTTTTCCGTTCTGTTTGCCACGGAAAAGGTGACAAGAATAATGGTTTTAAAATAAAATTCATGAAATCTAAATCGAAAATACAGATTTTAAATTAGATTAAGACTTTATGGGTAATTTTTTGTTTAGAGTTTTTAAAGTTTTCTACGATTTCAGTAAACCTAAAGTATATTTATTATTTCTGCTGAATAATTTAAATTTTTTCTTTCAGTTTTGCTGATTCTTGAGGACTTTTACTAATTTTTTCTAAAAAACTTGGAAATGTTTGTAGGAAAGTCGCGTTCAGCACTAGGCGTTATATTATTTGTATAATAATTTTAAGCATTTTAAATTAAATATAATTACTAGAAATAAAATTAACTAAAAATTCCGGCTTTGCTGACTGCATTTCCAAGTGATTCCATAACCCAACAATTTTTTGACGGCCAGAGCTATAAACGTATAATTTCACTTTTACAACTGATAGTTGAAATTGTCGCGTCATATCGCCTCGTACTAAGTATATATCAGCCATAAAGATTGTGAATCCAATAGAATCGCTGCGACAGCTCCCTATCGGGAACTCAACTTGAAGTAATCTACGCAATACCAAAACGTGTTCCGTGTAGATTGCGTAGCCCCGGTTCTTGTACGCCAAGCACCTCCAATTATCGCAAACAGCACTGGAAACCCGTGAACAAACGAGCCGGAGAGCTCTCCAGTCCTTAAATATTTCCGCACAGTTTGCTTTTGCAGTACTTGCACTTTTCGATGCCCCCGGGCCTCCGCCGGAGCCTCTAACTAATTTTTGCTTTTACCCCTTTTCCCGGATGCGATGGGGGTTAGGGTGAGTCCGACCAAACATAAATTCTGTTGGGTCAGTTCAAGCACGCACCGAAATTAAAAAAAGGAGAAAAAATTAAGTGAAAAGAATGGTGGAAGTTGAAAAATTGTTTGGGTCTTGGGGGCGAGAACAAATGGCGTGGGTTCTGTGGCAGACTTTAAGGGCTCTCAAGGAACCTTCTCGATGCCTTAACCTTGCCGCACGACTAATGGGTTAAGGTGAAGCCGCCTGCTTGGCAACGGATTCGTACATTCGGATTCAAGCGGCATCCGCGAACAGTTCTCGTTAGGCGGGCCACCAATTGACACTGAATTTAATTCCGCTTGAAGTGTTTTGCCATTGCCTGACATTTGAATTGGTAATTCCTGCCACCGCGACTTGGGAGGCATTCGAGCCTCTTTGGGCCCCCTTTCTCTGCCTTTACCCATTTACCCCCTTATTTTTCGCTCACACCACACAACGGAAATTGCCTTTTTTGCGCGACTTCCCTCCACACCCGGAGTTTTTGCCACCCAGAGTATCCAGCGATACTTCAGTAAGTGACAGCTTGCCATTGCCTCATCACGGAGCTGCTCCTGCCACGACACTGGGGGAAAAAAAAAGAAAGAAAACTCATCCTTAAAATGAGAAATGTGACTTTGATTGCAGATCTATTTAAATTATAAAAATAGAAGAATTACAAATAAGCAAATCACACTTGTGAATATTTTTTCAAGGACTAAAAAGTTTCTTGTGAGGCTTTAAGATTTTTTCTTTGGTAAAAATTATAGATTTTTTTTTGTAAATGTATTTCTGTTCCTTCAGCGTGCTCCTGTGCCTGGCGGAGTCCTAGTTACCGCGACACTTGGCATGCCACGCATAAAGCTGTCAATGTCAATGTAACGTGTTAATTTCAAAGTGGTTTAGTTTGTTGACGCAGCTTGTTAGGCAGCCAGCTACTCAGGACAGAAGGGGGGACAGGATCAGGACCAGGACCAAGACCAGGACAAGGGCAAACCATTCGGGAAAAGAGCTACTACTCCTTCTGCCATCTGGGGCATAAAATGTTAAGGCACATGTGGTTTTTATGCCACTCGTCGTGAGCTCTGTCGGGAGTTACTCCAACATCCTTTATCCTTTTCGCCTTCTGCTTTTTGCTTACAGCTTCTGCTGATGATTTCTATCGTGGCATTTGATTGATTGAAACTTTACCAAAGTTAAGGGGTAGAGAGGGTTGAGAGAAGCGACAGGAAAGCTGCTTAGGGACACCCAGGATGGCTGGTTGTGGCATTTAGTTTATTGAGCCATTTTGCAAGCTGTCGGCTAAGTATTGGCAAAAATATTTGCATTTTAAAGTGATTAATTATGGGACCAGAAGCAGCTCTGCCCCAGAAGCGATCTGCGTCACGTACAGTCACGTTGAAAGTCGATTTCGGTGGCTAATAATTGAAATTCCAATCAATATCTGTGGAAAAGGGATGAAAAATGTTTTAAAAAATTATACAAAAGGCAAGGAAAGAACAGGACACTTATAGGGCAATAAGAAATGTATAGAAAATTGCAGGATACTTCCAAATCATTTATATAAGAATAAGGCTAATAATATATCAACCTTTCACTACTTTTTAAGGTAAAAAATTGTACAAATAAATATCTTTGAAATATGTAACTTTCAAGAAGCTTTCATTAAATTAAACCAAATATATCACACCAAAAATAATCTTACCTTCAAACCCAGTATCTCAATTAGCAAAAATAATACTCAAATAAATTGAGATCACACTGAAACCCAGCACAGGCAAACCCATCTCTATTAGCCCAATAAGTACAACGCCAAGTCGGCGCCAGAATGAAGCAATTCCAATAAGGTGCAGCCCTCCAATTTGCTGATTCTCCGCAAAGCCAGGACATAAAAGGACTACTGCCGCCGCCGCCTTTGCCGCCGCCTGCCAAATTCAGCAGGCGAATGCAAATCCCATTCACACGGGGCCCCCACATTAGCAGCTTGTAAAGTTGTGAATGCTCCAAAGAGCCGGGCGGGTGTGTTTGTAGTCCTGTTTATGCGCCAACGCCTCCTGTTTGTCCTCCTCCACCTCCTGCCACACGCCCAAGCTCATTACAAGGCTCAGCACCGCCAAATGCCAACTGTCATGTGGCTAGGGGTGAGCCCAAGCTCCTGGAATATACAGGACCAGAACCAGGACCATTACCAATACCAGAAAACCAGAGGCTGGTAAGGAGGAGGAACTCGTGCTCGAGCTGAACGAGCGCCTGGGTAATGGGAAAATCTCCTCCTGCTTCTGTTCGAGCATCAAAATTTTTGGCAGCAAATAAAATTTGCTTGTGTTTTCGAGAGATTTTCGTTGCCGTTGACAAAAGGCGAGCGTGGCAGGCTGAAATGGTAGCATATTGTGTGCGTCCTGGCAGCCAAATGAATGTGCAATGGTAAGCAGAGGAAGAAATTCGTCCTTAATTCGAGAACAAAGGGATTTTCGTAGGCTGCGGGAAATTGTTTATCTTTAATTTGGAATGATGGGAAATAAGTCGTTAGTGAAAATATATGTCTTAGGGATTACTTAAACTGTAAAAATATGTTTTAAAATAAAATTAAGTAACTTCAAAGATTTCTCTATTAATTTTTCCTTTCTGGAACTTTATTTATTATTTTAACGCTAAATTTCCTAATCCTAATGTTTATTTTATGAATCGAGGAAAAACCTATATTCTAGCACCCCTTTTTCGCTCAGTGCGACAAGACAGGAAACGGAAATGGTTGGATGGCAGGAAGTAGGGGCCTTTGGCCCAACGTACAACGCACTCAAAAATCCAAATGCACGAGACATTCATTGTCGCCCCTAACGGAGCTCATAAACTTGTTAACTGAAATTGCTGTTTTGGTGTTTTGAAATTTCAACTCGTCCTGCGTCTTCTGTCTTCATTGCTTCGGTGCTTTGGTGTTCTGTGTTTTGTGTTTGGATTGTTCATCATTTTGTCAGCAGCATCTGGCATTGACATCCTTAAACGTGCTCCTAAACACCGAAGCTACTGCTGCTGCTGCTGCTGTTGTTTTTCGACAAAACAAAAGCCAATTATGTGGCCTGGAACAGCTGCTGACCCGCAAAGCCCGAAAGCTAAAATGCAGAAAGTCGTCTGCAAGTTCTAATGGCATACTTTGGGCAGGGGCCAGAGATAGCTGTCGGCTTTATCTAAAAACTTCACACTATGGCGGGCAAATTTCCGGGATTTTCTTGGCGGTTTTATGGCCACAACTAGTAGTAAACATCAACATCAAATTGTTTGCACTAAAACCATGCGGAAATCCATCACGGACGGACGCCTGATCTTCTGGAAATGGATATGGTCGCGTCCCGAAATTTGATTTCTGACAAGAGTGACAATAATCTTAGCCCCAATTCGACCCCATTTTGTAGTTGACCGCAATATATACACACGCTAACCTATATCCATATATATATACATTTATTTCGCATGCCAGCCACATGGCGTATGCGCAATAAAAATAACTGTCTAACCGCATAACTGACTGGCCCGAGGAAAGCTGAGTGAGAGTGTTCCACTTGCACTTGAAGCAATTTGTCTTGCCAGCTACGTGACTTATTCCACTCGCCTCAGCACTCCATCAAAAAAAACCACGGATAACCGAATGGCGGTCCAAAAAATATATTTTCGCTAGATGCTGGAGGTTACTACATGTATATATAAATATTCGTAACATATATTCCCATGCCCGCCCGCCTATTTCCATTACCTTTCGCATGCGTTACGAGGTCAGAGCTTTGCCGCCGCTGCAAACGAAAATCCTTCGCGACGACCGGATGTTGAACTGATTGCGCAACAGCACTGCAGCTTGTATATGTACGTGTACGTGTGCCAGCCATTTCCGTTCCATTCCATTTCGTTTCGCTGCCATTCGCGCGCGCTTTTCTCACGGCGCTCATTAGGTTATGCAAGCTGAGCACGCAGTTAAGGTGGCAGCGATAAAAAAACTGCAAATAAACAGAAAGAAAAAATTGATATATGTACACCTTAAAAAAGGTGTATATATTTCACTAATGCAACAGTGTACAATTTATGCTTATCAACTTAGTTTTCCTTTTCATAAAAGAACCGCTACACCACCGATTGGTTTCGTTTAGGGTATTCAACAAATGTAAGAAATGGGGAGGAATCCGGCTCGAAGGACCAATTATAATTATATAATTCCACCAGAAATATTCTTTAAATCATTTAGAAAATTGTCTTTACGTTTGCTGTACTTTTTCCTCAGTGAATCGACGCGATTCACCAGCTTATCAACGACTATCTCAGTGTCAAGTGGCAAGAGCTTAAATTGCCTAGCCGACAGAATTTTAGAATCAACCGAAAGATACCACTTGAAGCGGGCTTAGACCACAAAACAGCCACGTGAACCAAATCCCACACAGAGCACAGAGCTAAGTAAAAGATACAAAAACAAAAATAAAGCAGAAAGACAGTTGGAAAAAGGCTTAGGTAAACACACTCAAGAGATAACAGACGCCCGCATTGTGGCAAGCAAACACACTCCACAAAATGGAGGGCAGGGCGCAAGGTGGGCGGGGCAGCAGCAGCAGCTTAAACACACTCAAGATACTGCGGTGCATTTGTCTTAATTTGTGACAAATGCAAGACAAGACAAACAAGCCGACAACACTATGAAGAATGGCGGGGAAATGTTAATCGAAGGCTTGAATACCCTTTGTTTTTAAGATTTTTTCAAGGTTTGAAACTATATTCCCTAAATGCCCTTTTAATCAAATATATTTGTCAATCAAAACTAATGTTTTATGTGTCTTAAAATAATATATAAACTCTAAATTAAAATAAATGTCAGAATATTTGAAGCAAACTAAATCTTTATAAAAACTACCAACAAAATTATTTTTAAATTTTTAAATGACTATGAAAACCAAAAGTTACCTTAAAAACAATTTCTTTAAAAATAAGTTCAACTATTTTTGATTTCATAAAATCCCTGAATCTTTAGTCCTCTCAGTCTTTAAGTCGTAAATAACCCTTATGATGCCGCTTATTTATTACCAACCCTGCCAAGTCATAAGAAAGGGTATCTCAAAACAGAAAGCACTTGGCAGGAAAGTGCAACCAAGGCTTGGCCTAAGAACAAAAAAAACCCACAACAAAAAGGACTGCAAAAAGTACGCTACACGTGTGCAAACAGGAAAACGCCCACGAAGAACAGGAAGAAAAAACAAAGACGCCTCCATTACCGCAGAATAAAGGGCACATGCCTTGATTCGCAACCAGCTAAGAACCTATTGTCAGTTACCTCTCAACGCCTCCTAAAACATTACAGAAAACAAAAAACAAATCAAGATAAAATCGTCAAAATTTCTAGTTGGGATACAAATTGTTGGAAATTTTGGGGACCTTAGCTGAGAGCTCGGAGGCAATGGCTAGCGGGAAGAAGGTTATCGTTATAACATCGAAATCCACCTTCAACCAAATTCTCGATGATGCGGGGGCCAAGCACATCCTCGTCGAGTTCTTTGCCACCTGGTGTGGTCCTTGTGCGATGATCGGACCTCGGCTGGAGCAACTCGCCACTGAATACTCGACTCGGTTAGTTATCCTTAAGATCGACGTGGACGAGAACGAGGATCTGGCCCTCCAGTACGATATCAGCAGTATGCCCACGTTCGTGATCATCAAGAATCGCGTGACCCTCTTGCAGTTCGTCGGCAGCAACCCCGAGAAGATCGTCAGCGTTGTGGAGAAGTATGTGGGAAAGCTGGAGGAAAACAAACCGCCACCACCGCCCACCACAAATAATCCGCCACAACAGTCTTCTAGCAGGCAAGCAAGCTTTAGCTAGTACCCAAGTCCTCGCAGCTAAATTAATTTTCAATATACGTTTAAATTAAACACTAAAGTCTTGGCCTGGCGGTATTCGACCTTAACCTCTGCCACTTTAAGTGGCGTCGTTAACGAGATACCCAATTAAGTTGATTCCCAGCTTGGCTGTCCAAAGAGTGTGCACTTCAAGTCCCCCGCATCACCGCCCTCGAAGACAAAGAACCTTTTGTGCTTCCAGCAGTCGCTGTCCCCGCTGTCCCGTTGCAATCTCTGGGATCTGCTCCATGCGGATCAGGCATTGTCCTAAGCCATTGTTAGTACCCTAAGCTGCCTGGCCATATGTGTGACTCTCGCCTGTCGGTGGCATTATTTCAATTAGATTAATTAAGCCCGGCCCGCACGACTCGATGTCGATGTGGGAGGTTTTGCGATAAAGGGGGCGCCATTTCTACAGTGATGCCAGGGGAGTAGTTTTAAACGAAGAAAATAAGGTAGATAGAAATAAAGGTATTCAAATAAAAAGTGGCATTGAACAGGGATACACGTTTGCAATGGATTCAGATAGTATTAGCTTAATTTGATTAATTTTAATGAATTGAGGTAACTACCCTGAAATACCTACCTTTGAATTGCATTTACTGGTAAATAATTCCGATGTGGCTTTAATATATGTATAATGTTTGATAAAATGATTATATTTCTAAATTATTTCTAATCAATATTTTTATGTTTTTTACTAACTAGTCTTTCTGAAAAATAAATAATCTATTGAGGGGTCAAAATCAACCCTATTTAAATTTATAATCATATTTAATTCCTTGAAAGTATACATTTCATACCCTTTTCTTTAATTTAAACCCTATATTTCTCAGAATAAATTCCAAAATCCTCCCAAAATCCTTGCCAAATTGTCAGCTCTGCAGTGCAGCGCCATCTGGCGGCTGCCGCTCCAAGTGCGAATCAGCAACAGGACCGGAAAGAGCGAGACGGAGAGAGTGTGGAGGAGACCAAAGCGAGTGGGTGGGAAAAGAGCGCGTGCGAGCGGGAGGCAAGGCAGCTTATGTCCCTCGGGGAATGACAGCTGTAAACTGACACTTTGTTTTACTCAACCTTCAAGCCGAGTGCAATCCTCTATTTTTCGTTCCTTTTAACATTCTTAAGGACCTTATTGAAAACTTATTTGTCTTTTGCCGATTTTTCTCTTTTTTTTCTTTCTTGTATACTTTCCACGTTCCTGCTGGCTGCCTGCATCGTGTGCTCTTGCCTGCCTTTGTTTTCGTAATACCGTAAAATCGAAAAGTTTGCTGGCGTTTAATATGGGCAAAAGGAAGCGGTAAAAGGGAGCGCAAGAGAGACGGCTAGAGCGATAACAGAGGGAGACAGCTAGCGATGTCTAGCTTGACTTTCCTCAGCCGGAGACATTTGCATTTTTATTAAAATGAGAAATTGCAGCAGTTGCAGTTGACTGAAATGCGCGCCCTCGTCCTCTTCCAGGCGCCACAGGGATGGACAGCAAACTATCCTAAAGGGGGGTTAAGTGGGGGTGATGTCCCTTTAAAGAGGGGGGCCACGAACTGTTAAACATCTGACAATAGAAAATTTTATTTGACAGCATAACATGTAAAAACCAATAAGGTTGAATTCTTATACTTTTTTCTTGTGGCTATTTCAAGTAAATATTGCGGATATAGGACACTTCTTGAGCTGATATTGGAATATGAATAGTTATTGCAACTAATATGGGTGCCAGGGCTAAGATTTCTTTAATAAACAGTTATTTGATACGCTGAAAGATCAAATATTAATAAATAGTTAAACATGTTGGAGTTCTTATATAATTTTATGAAAAATAAATAAATATTTTTGTGAAATATCATACCGGAAAAATTAACAAATAGGAAACTGACAACACCCGATACTAACACACATAAAATCTACAAATTATATCGAGTTTCCTAACCTAATATAGCCTAATAAATATTTATATTACAAATTCAATACCCCTAATAATTTAAATCCGCAACAAATCACAAATTACTGACTACAAACTATCTGTTTTATATTCCGCCTTTGTGTCCGCAATTTGCCATAAACAAACTCTACGCTTAAATAGCGAAAGTTTGGAGGCCCAACCTCTCGGATAAACAATGGAAGGCAATTCCGAAACCATATGGTGAATCTGGGCGGAAAGAAAGGCAAAGGGTGTGAGCTATAAATTTGGAACTCGACCAATGCCGAGTCTTCGGTTTGCTGCGATGTGGAAATTTATATGCCAGGCTCTGGGGCCTGGTCCAAGCGGCAAGCTGCAAGCTGCACGCTGCACCCCCGCTGGCCGGCACCCCGGTAGGAGCCCCAACGCCTTTGTTATGCAAGTTAATCCTTTTTATAGCTATTGTTCAGCGCATCAACACGCCCCCTCTTGGAGCGAGAAAGAGCACACGCAGCCGCCCACGTCCTGTGTGTTGCTTTACAGGGGCATGGGTAGGGATCTGCAGGCGGGAAAAAAAAGGGGTCTAAGGGGCTGGCGGGGGTAAGCAGCAGCTGTGGCACATGTCAGTGCATTTTTCAACGGCTCCAAGAGGCGACACTGCCAAGCCAACATATTAGCTGCCACACATGCCGCACAGTGGGTTAAAGAATGAGCGAGTGGCGAGTGTAGAGGAGCAAAGGAGTAAGGGAGTGAAGGAGTGCAGCAGCAGAGGATTGCCACGGAGATTACACTGATGGAAAAAATATCAACAAGATCTATTACATTTTGAAAAAATATTACCAAAGTTCTTGTTTAACTACTTCTCATGGAAAATATTTGACAAGGATGGGCACCGAGTTTTAAAGCCAGAGCAAAAGCCAAGCTTAAAGTCTTGCGTAATCCCTAACGTGCGATTTCAGACCCTTAAAGGCTTTACTTTCCTAGGCTTCCCTGCTCAGGCTTTATTCCAACGATATATACTAGGTAATTCGCAATTTATTTCTCCGTGTGGGACTTGGACTCCCGGCTGTGGAGCCTGATGCATGTGCAGCTACTGCTGATATCCGGGGCTAAAATCTGGCGCATGTTGCGGCCGCAGCAAGTGTTTGTGTGGCATGCCGCAAATTCATTATTATTTTCAACTTGCCGCCGCCCCCCTTTCTCAGCTGCATATAAACACTTTGCCGTATGAAGTGGCACCGGCTGCTGTTGCTGCTGCCGCTGCTGCTGCTGCTGCTGCTGCTGCTGCTGGGAAATCTAGGGAAAACAAAGAAGCAGAAGAAGAAGGAAAAGCCCGCCCAGTTCCCAGATGAAAAGACCTTAAAGTAGTTTTCAACAAGTTGCCAGTGCCATGGTGGCGGCAGCTTGAAAGCCAGTTCCCGGGAGTTGTTAACCGATTTTATGAGACCAGAGCAGAGATCTGGTTGAACTTTGGGCAATTGAGGTGATTAAATAAATAAGTATTGTATCACATTTATTTATATTTATTTATATAATTTCAAAAGGATAAATATAAATAACATACCATTAAATGGCTATAAAAATGTATGTATGTATATTTTACATTTATTATTTATTACGACTATTCCTGATTTCTGTTTCCTATTTCCTGGATTGAAATAAATTCAGTCTTTTCCAACGCATTCTCCACCATATACACATATATCAATTTTAAATGTCACTATGCATTCACAATTAATTAATGATTCATTAATTAGTGGGTCCTGGGTAGGACCACTCCACCAGATGGCTGGGAATGGCAATGGCATCCTCCTCGGCACTGCTGCATTGGCTGCAATCGCTGATGCTGTTCCCGCGCCGCATGACCTCGGCGACGGCATTCGGTGGCACTCGCTCTTCGTGGTCGTCCTCCTGGAAATGAACGATCCGCCGACGATTGCGACGGCGCCGGCGCTGGCGCTGTAAGCGAGTGGCCAATGGCATGTTATCCTGCAGATCCTCGATATAGCTATTGAGCAGCTGCAGGCGCCTCAGCCTGGCCGCCCTCTGGTCGATCAACAGAGACCGTGATGTCGAGGGCGAGGTCGAGAACGGGGACGATGGCGATGGGCTGAAACTTATCGGTATCGGGCAAATGCGACGCGGCTGCGGCGTGGTCAGATCAGTGGTGGCCGGCACGGTTCTCAGGCCCGAGCGCCAGGTCTGCAGAGCCATTGCGTCTGCGGCCGCCATCTCGTTTGCGATGGCCTGCTGGATCTCGAGTTCTGTATCGGAATAGTACTCATTGCTGCCGTCCAGCGAGGACATCGAGGAGGAATAAAGCGGCGAATACTGGGAGAGATTTGGATTGGGACTCACGGGCCCCACAATGGGAGCGGTGCTGGCTGTGGTTGTGCTGGTCACGGACTCCTCCTCGACATCGATGTAATCTGATTCGTTGTCCGACATCTCAGAAAGGGAGTTGGGAATGGGCAAGGTCAAGCGAAAGCGTTGGGAAATTGTTGTAAACTTGATTTCTTACCTTTTTTGGAAAGCTAAGATATGATTTGGCAGTGAAAATCAATGAAAATGTTGTGAACTTGCTTCCTTAACTTTTCTGGAGATTTATGATATGACTTGACAATAAATGTCAGTGAAGCAGTGATGGAACTATTGAACTTTATAATGAACTAGTTTCCGTGATTGTTATCGTTGAACTGTCATCTCTAAGCAGATTTTAATCGAATTCCTACTATCAATCCGTCATTTTTAAATTGTAAAATTATGAGTAAATACTTTAACTTTTAAGAAGCCTGCTCCAAATGGAATTCGATGACTACTTTCAACACACAAACTTCTCTGAGGACGTGAGGATATTATATTCGCATATTCCACATCCGGATCCTTGGGTGCCATTTCGAGAAAGTGTGGATAGCTTTCTGGACGTAATGCCCACCGCCTTGGGCTTTATCCTGGCTAGGCTTTGGTGCGGGCACCTGCCGCTCCTGTCCACCCGACGATTCCTGCAGGAGTTCGCCCTCGTGGCCTTGCCATCGGTGATCTTTACCACAGCGGGCAGTGACTATAGCCACCACTATTCCGCATTAATTGCCATAATTATTGTGGGTTATCTTACGAGAAAATGGAGCCGCACTCCCTTGCAAAACCGTCTCTTTAAGATCGGTGAGCGGCCAATGGTGTTCTCTTTGGTCCGAGCCACGGCCTACAGTGGAACCAGTGTGGCCATACTGGGCGTGGATTTTCCGAGCTTTCCGGCGGAGCGCAGCAAGAGCATGACTGAGGGCGCCGCCTTGATGGACATGGGCATTGGCTTGTTTGTGATCAACATGGGATTCGTTTCACGTCGGGCCAGGACCTGGTCGGATCTAAGGCGACTGCCCAGAACGGTGGGTTCCCTGCTGATCCTGGGCCTCATACGGACCACCTATATGCTGCTGACAGAGAACAATGGCGATAAATTTGATTATGGCCGGCACTTGAATGCCTTCTCCTTCCTGGGACTTACCAAGCTGATGGGCAGTCTCTTTGGACGCTTGGCCAGATCTGATGTCCAGCTCGTTGGCCTTTCTCTGGCTTGGCTCATCCTCCATGAACTACTGCTCCAATGGGGTCTGACCGACTATGTGCTGAGCAGTGACGTGCCAGACACAGGATTTTTTAGTGCCAATCGTGAAGGTTTCACTGGCCTGCAGGGCAGCGTCTCTCTGTATATGTTTGGGATGTCCTTTGCCAAGTGGTACACCAGCAAGGATCACTTAAGTTATCATCAGATGTGCAGCAAGTTGAAGACACTCCTTGCGATGTCTGTCTGCAGCTGGCTTCTGGTCCTCCTTACCGGCTATCTATGGGACTTTTGCCACATCACCTTCAGTCTTAGCTATGTTCTTTGGATATTTGCCATCTCCGTGAGCTTAGTCCTGATCTATACCTTCGTCTTTGAGTTTGCCCTGGGTAACATGGATTCGGGGAGGAGATTTCGGTCCTTGGAGCTTGGAAAAGTCTGTGATAAAAACGGGGATCCTCTTCCTTCATATGTGGAGAGCTTGAGCAAGAATGGCCTGACCTATTTTATCGTGTCGAACTTACTAACGAAATTGGTAAATGTATTTCTGAATCCTAAAAAAAGGAGCAGCCTCGAAAGTGTGCTTATATTGTGGGTGTACATGTTCATTGGCGTCGGAATCGTATTTATTTTGCTAAGAAAACGAATAAGGATAGCCTGAGAGATAGTTCGGACTAATAAATCGAAAGTTTTATTTGAAGAATTTACGTTAAAACTTTACTTATCTTTTTTAATTATATTTCTTTGATGGAATTAAGTAATTTTTTTAACAAAATAATAAAGAAAGCTTTAGAAATCCCCAAAAAAACTCTCTTTCCACCTCTAATTACCTGCCAGCGTGGCCAGTGTGTTGAAATTAAGTTGCCGTTTTTAAGGTATTTTTATGATATTAAAATAGCCTGAAGCAAGCTTGAAAATACCCCAAAATACCCTCTTTCCACCTCTAATTAACTGCCAGTGTGGCCAGTCTTCCCCTAACCACAACGGAAATTCAAATGAATTAGAAAAGAAAGCTGATTCTAGTTCTTCTTTCCAGGACTCTCTCTGTGACTGACTGCCCTCTCTAGCTTTTCAAGTTAAGTGGATTGTGTAAAATTGATGAAACTCCTCCCTTTTTCTACCCTACTGGCGATGCGAGTATCTTTCATCCGCTTCCGCTTTTGCCTTTCCCCGCAATGTTTGCCTGTCGGTTGCCACTTGCAATTTCTTGTTCTCGCACTTGACAAATGCACAAATGAAAAATCAAATAGTCCAGCGGATGGCTACCACACTGCATCTGTTGGATTAGCAGACACAGTCAGCCAACCGCCCCTCTTTCCTCTTTCCTAAAGTAATCCAGTGGCTTCTATATCAATAACCCGGCGATTTGTCTGTTGAGCGCGTGGCTCTTAGCCGGCAAATGTTGTAATCCCTCATTCGGGGACAACAAATTACTTGCCGCTTTTAAACTCATTAATATTTAATGCATTTAGGCAGCTCGAGGCAGATGTGACCGGCGACGGCGGCAGAGCTAAAGGACATCAAATTCCAAGCCTCAACCGCAAGTTAGGGAACTCAAATATTTGTGTGAGCCCATCCTGATGGTCAGTTGCAAAGTTACTTAATGGATAGTGTGTCGTTAGGGCTTAAAGTCCGGGAAATTTATTTGCTGAAAAGGAAAAGACAAGCGTTTTTTGTCAAGACAGGGAATTAAACTCAAAAGGAATGAGATTTGTCAAGTCAAAAAGATGGAAGCTTTTAAAGCAATTGAAGACAAGGTTTCAGCATTGGTGAATTTAGATTATTGAAATGAAATCGGAGCTTACATTTTTTCCCGCTTCTGATAAATAAAATAAAATTGAATAACTTCAAAGTATAGTGCCCTTTTAAGGACTTTAAACATAATAATTTTATTGAGTTTCGCTTAGGATATCACAATAATAAATACAATTATTTATCTTTTCTTTATTAACCTTTATTAAATTTGCACTTGGTTAAATATATCTTAACTTTAATAATATTATTAAAAGTATGTATTAAGCAATTAAAAAAAGGACACGTGCTAGAAAATATATTTTATTTATATAAAAACCTAAATAAAATCAAGGTTTTTGTTTGTGGTTTGGAGTAAAATCGGTTGAAAATATATAGAAATTCATGATGAATAAAGTTTAATATCAATTGCTTGTGTCAACTTCAAGATTCAAACCTCAGTATGTCGTATATGACTCTATTAAGCTCCTTTAAATGTTTCTTCTATTCATTATTATTTGCTTTAAACTCACTCACATTATTTCCTTAAAAATATTTATTTCAAGAAATCGAAACTTACTTTATCTAGACTTCGCAAAACTCCCTTGACAGCGCAGATTTGTCAAGGGTCTCAGGCCAAAGCCGTAAAAGCAATGGAAGCCAGCATTCGACGACAGGCTCTCGACATCTGCTGTGAATCGAAACCAGATAATCGAAATACAATCGCATCTTATATTCTGACCTCTTTCGCCAGCTTCAAAGTTTGCTCTTTTTTTTTGTCCATTTGACAATTTAGTAAATATATTTTATGCACATTACCACAAGGGCCGAACCCTCGCATTTATCACATTTGTTGTGGGTCCTGTGTTCTGTTTTTGTGGATTTTTTTGTCCTGTCTTGTTTTGACTCCATTCCCCTTTGGGGAGCGACGACGCTGTGCTTTTATCTCCTGTTCCAGTTGGCTTTGCTCCACTCACCTACGTTGGGCTGTCTCTTTATAGTCGGCTACGCAATTCAATTTATTTGGTATTTCTTATTTATTTTACTTTTTACTTTTGTACATTTTGCAGCCCCTTTGGGGGGGCGCCCTCTTGGGCTCGCTTTGGCACTGACAATTGAAAACCGCAGCCAGCGAGCCAGCCAACCAGCCAACCAACCGACAGACAGACAAACAAACAAACAAACAAACAAACTGGCAAACAAACGTTTTATAAACGCGACCATTCTCGTTGTACAACGGGGCGTATGAGTTACGAGTTATGTGCAATGCTCACTCAGTAGCTGAGTGTGTGTGTGTGTGGCTGCCACAAAAACTTCTGGTTCTTCTTGTTGGGTCTTCCTTTCTTCTTTCCTCAATTCGGATTTTCTGGGTTTTGTTTGTTTGCTCATTTAAATTGTTTAATTTGCATTAAGTGACAGGCAGCAGTTATTTTCTTAGGATAAATTACTCGGGTACACCCCGACCACCATGTGGCATCAAAAGAAATGGATAAACATATTAAAATATATTCAGCGAGCCTTCCTTTTTGTTGTGTTAACTCGTAAAACTTAATTAAAAATAGCTTGGCCAAGTTACCACAGCGAATATAATAAACTACAAAAACCATCGTAATAACCCGAAGCGGAACTTATTTAAACAATGTGTATTTCAATAAATCCACGCATCAATTAGAATGCAAATAAAAACGTTTTGGAACAGATGAGAACAATATTTGAAAAGTGTGTGAAGTGCAAATAAAATGTGTGCCATAAATCATTGCTAAAATGTCAGAATAAATGCGGAAAAATGTCAAGGAAAAAAAGTACGCAATATGCAAAAGAAAAATATAGAACTGAGAATTGCCGAACTGGAAATTGAATGGAATAACAAAATAAATCATTTCTATATAAATCAAACAATCTTTATTATTTCTCTTCAATGCAGCTCTTGAAAAAGTTGAGCTTAATGCAAGTTTAGCAGCGGAAAAGCGAGTAAAATCAGATAAAATGTCTGCTAATGATGTTTCGGTGACTGAAACAGCACAGAGCGATCAGGTATGTCCCCATGTATACTTATATTTTTAATATTTTACAATCTACAAACAAATCCCCACAGTCCACACATTATTTACCAACAAAAAAAAAGTACTCTGCATGCATTTAAGGCTCCCACAACTATGAATATTGTAATGATAACCCTTTGATCCCGCCCTATTTAAGTATCAACATTTATTTACATATTCAATGTTTGATTGCTGACATGAGATACTCTACTATATTTACTCGTATTTGCTATGATTTTCGCAGACCGATTTTTGGTTTGCATTTTGATCCGTATATTTACCGAAAACAATTGTTTGTGCTGCATATTTTATGGTTGCGTTGCCCTTTCACAAAGGGATGAGGCCATGATGAGAGTGGCTAGTGTTGCTAGTGTTGCTTTCCCTCATCCTCGTCCTTTTTGTTTGAATATTCATTTCTGTGCGTGTGTGTGTCAATTTTTTTTCCTCTCTTCTTTTGCATAAATTATGAGCGTATTTAAGGCATTTCGGGGCGTTATTCACGTAGCACTTAAAACATATTTATGCATTTGGTTATTTTGTCGAAATTTTATTGCCTACATTTAGGTGTCTGCCACACGTACACACTCACCCATACGTGTTGGTCTAGTCTGTGTGCTTTTGGGTGTGTTAAAAATATAATTTATTATGGCCACGCATTCTAATTTTTGTGTTTTTGTTTCAAATGAAAATGTTTTTTCTGGGGCAACGCCAAAGAGTGAAATGTTTCCTAAGGGAGGCAGCCAAGCGAAGAGGATTAAACAAGGTTTATGGAACAGTTATTGAGTCAGCATTAGGTCGTTATACTTTGGGTGATGAAAAATTAAGAATTCCCTTTATATTATTATTATTTTTTCGATTTTTATTTATATTAGAGCCTTAAAAACAAATCCCTTTAGCTATTGACCCCCTTTGCCTGCAACTCGATTACGTATCAGTTATGACAACATTTTGGCGCTGCCAGCCCTCAATTAAGATGACTCGTTACACTCGTTCGTCCTTCCTTCTCAGTATCCTTCGAAGGGCTGCCAAAAATCAAGCAAACGTTGCCTACTTTTTGGCGCACTGATCAAGCACTAATCAAATAAGGCCTCAAAGCAGACATCCCCGGCATCGCAGCCATCCGAGCTCATGGCAAATTGTTTGGTATTTACATATCATTTGTGTGTGCACACCCAACCCTTTCTCTCCGCCGGCGAACTGAAAGACTGCTCATTACGCCAGACGACATTGGACGGTGGCGGCGGCGAAGGATAATGGAGGGCAAGACTGTGGGACATAGCGTAGGTCGGGAAACTGGAAAGCCCGGAGACTCGGAGCTGGAGAAAGAAGCCGTGACACAGTTAAAGGGCGAGAGTGCACAAATTTTGCTGGTGCCCTGCCAAGTGGGCTAACGATTTTGTGTCCGCTTTGTCTGTGTCTATGAAGGGCTACACTGAGAGATAAGCTTGCTTTGCTTAAGCTTGCTTTTGTCTGAATACGAATTAGTAATCCTTTTTCCATCATGTCAGGTTTTTTTTAGAAATTTTTGTCTATGAAAGGTTACTGTGAACAAAAACCTCTCTAAGAAACTCAAGCTGAACATGAATTTATGCCTAATTTCCCATCACGACTAGTTTTAATGAGAGACTACACTGAAAGCAAGGGCATTGAAGCTATTCTGATACACTTTCCAAGACAACAAGTTTTCCTAAGTTTATAACGAATACGAATATAAATGCAATTATTTAAAATATTATATTATTAGAATTATTATTGGTTAGAGTATTTCAGGAATTTTTTTGTATCTTTATTTACAAAATTTCTCTTGGTGTCCATGTGTTTGAGAGCAAGCCAGTCGACATTTGGTCGTTATTTGATCATCATTAGCGATACGAATCGGAAAGGGTCCGTCCTTACGTACTCCGTACAACTACTGAACTATGTAAGTATCGGCGCGGGGTGGCCTGCATGTGGGCGCCTCCTCATTGTCCCCTGACCTGCGGAATCCTCAGTGCCATCGGTACTTCCCGGCACCCATCACCTAGCACCATTTGCAGGGTTCAGGGGTCACGCCTCGATTTGCTTGGCTGCACCGAAAAGTTGCAACAAAAGTTTCGTTTCATTCGCTGCTGGCCCCCGCTCAGCCCTTTGTGTTGTGCTTGACTTGGCTGGCTCTTTGATTAAACCCCAAAAAATCCGGCGGGAGTTGGCCAGGCAATCCAGGCAATCCAGGGATCCAGGGGGAGCGTGCCCCTGGTGGGTACACACAGTGGCACAGTGTAATTAAATAATTGCGGTGAGCGCCGCACTCGCCAAACCAAATCGAGCTAATGTATTTGGCGCAAAAATCTCACTCCGGGTCTATTTTCCCCTTTGGTCCTCCTATATATGTAGCTTTATTTAGTTTTCTTTTTTGGCTAGCACTGGCATAGTTTTTGGCTCGCTTCAAGTTTGATTTTGTTATTTACTTTGCCCGCGACTTTGGCGCAAATTTCATTTCATAACTTAGTTTTGCTGCGAGGTTTTCACGTCGGGGGATTTCAGAACTGTTGTTGTAGGTTTAAGCAAGACTTGATCTAATTTGTTGAGGTGGAAATGTTGAGTGGAACTAAGTACTTGGCGAAACTTTCTGTGTGCACCAGTTAAACGTAGTTAACGAAATTCGCCATTGTTCAAGTGTTTATTTTATTGCGAATAAGTTTTAAGCCTAATTCAATTTATGTTATTATTTATGTTTAATTAAGCAGCTTTAAAAGCTTACAATTTTAGTTTTAAGTTGAAATAAGTCTAGTTAATACACTTTGTTTCTGCTTGTTTTTGATTAAATAATTTAAAAAGTATATAACTTTGTTAATTAGCTTTAAAGTAATTTCCATTAAATTATAATTAGTTGGTATTATTTTTTGTAAAGGCACACGCTTTGTTGTTTAGCTTTAAGGTAACTGCAATGATATTTTATTGTTTAAAGTATTTATTTTCAAAGCACAAATACAACCTATAATAAATATAGAGTCCTTGTGAAATTTTCTATTTAATGTAAACGATTCTTTGGGTAATTTTTAAAGATTCTTAGTAAATATTTATAAATTTATTTTAAATATCCTCAATATATGAATAAAATACACAAAAAAAAAAGATATTATTCATTTCCTTAAATACTTTTTCCGGAAATTATTTATCCTGATTCCTTTTATTTAATTTAAATGAGTTTTAGAATAGTACCCTTTTCCTTGAGTGTCTCAACCTTTAATTCTTATGCATTTTGTATTTTTAGAACTTAAGAAAGTAATAATATAATAATCCTTGTACTATTTAATTCAAATAACAGTTAATCCTTCAAAGAATCGTATTTTAAACTTCTATAAAATCCCTTTTCCAACCTGAAAACTGGTTGGAGAATAATTGATCGCCTTTTGTGTTGCATTCCGTCTTGTAGTTAAAGCTTTGCCCCTTTGTTGTTGCCTCAATTTGTGTTTGTCGTTCGATGTCCTTTTGCTTTGAGACCTCCACACGCACACACACAAGCTCTACAGCACAACAAGAGCACACACAAATACCACACAAATCCCTGTGGCGTTTCTGCACACAGAACAAAATATTGGTATATAGTGAGCGGTGATTAAATTTTATTTTATATCAAAATGAATCTATGATGGGATTAAACTAAATTCTAATTTAAAAAAATTAACTTATATCAATTGGAAGCTTTTAAGAAAGTAGTTTAATACTTTAAAATATTTTTGAGAATTTAAATTTAATCTTTTTAAATGTAAATACATAAATTTCTGCTAAAAAAGGGTTATTGCGGACTGGAGGTCATTAGGTCTATCTGCAAACTGTCGATATCGACCGCCTCGAGTCCACAAGAAGCATTTTTGATGCAAATTATCTACTTAAAAATTAAATTATTTCTCAAAATAAATATCTATTTGGTATAAAAAGAATCCAGATCCAGAAACTATTAAATCTTTTGATTTTTAATTAAATTAAATTACCCGCTCTTATATAATATTTTTTTCGTGTGCTTGGCGAGAAACCGATTTAACAGGAAGCTGTCCACAAACCAATTTTATGTGTGTTCCCTCTCTCTTTCCGTCGACAATAAAAAAAACAACAAGTATCATCTGCCAACCACTGCCAATGCAGCTGCACATCATCAATATTATCGCTACCACAAGCAACAGCAGCAGCAACAACAGCAGCAGCAGCAGCAACTGCAACAACAGACCTGCCTGCGACAGCAGCAAAGGCAATTGCAGTGGGAGCAGCAGCAGCAGCAGCAGCAGCAACATCAGCAACACCAACAGCAACAGCTGCAGCATCAGCTCACCAATAGCTCCAGCGAGTTCGACGAGTTCCACTGGCCCAGCAAGCAGACGGGCGGTGAGAGCCTGGGCGGGAAAATCTATATAACACCCGCAGACATACCGCCACCACCTCAGCCGCCCCACCATGGCATCGGCGTCGGCGGCAGCACTCATCACAGCAATGGAGGCAAGAGCCGGCAGCTCCAGCAGCAGCAGCAGCAACATCCCCACCTGCATCCACACATCCACTCGCATCCGCATCCGCACCACCAGCACGGACACCGGACGCCGCCGCATCGCTGCAAATGCGAGCATCCCAGCATCGAGCTGATGGGCTACGAGGACGCCATTGCCACTGCCACCGCCAGCAATACCGCCGCCAATGTGGGCGGCGGATCTGGAGGAGGAGTCGGCCTAGGCGGAGGAGGAGGAGGCATTGTGGGCATTGGTCGCCACCAGCATCCGCCGTATTACTACAAGGCGGCTGTGGGACGCAGGCCGAGCGCCAAGCACCACGAGTCCATGCTGGGCGGCGGCGGGAGCAGTCTGGAGGACGATGATGTCGTCAGTGCTGGTAGCTTCGGGGAGGGAATGTCGCGGTTTAAGGTAAGCCAAGGGATGCCAGTGATGAAAGCGCCTTGAGGAGCAGGAAAAGTTAAAGAATTATTACGGATATGTCAAAACTATTATTTTTCTGTTTTATTTTCTCATTGTTAACCACTCCGCCCTATGTAATCAATTGTTTATGGAAATTAATTATACAAATATACCCAAATTCAAGGTGGGAATAAGCCAAATTTTATCAGATATTAATATATCACAGAGCTGATATAAAAATCTTAATGAAAATAAAAATTTTTATGTGAAGAGTATATTTTAAGTTAGATTTTTAAATTTGTGGCTTAGAATTAGAACTTATTAATATTGAAAAGAGTGCCTAAAAAAGGGACTACAAATTATTTATTATAATATTAATAATACCCAATATTATACCTTAACTTACCCCTAAAAAAACCTTCTCTAAAAATCCCATCTATCAAAATTAAAAGCTAAATTGTCACCTCTATAAATCCCTTAGATAAACACACATGCTCCTTGTTTCGATTGGAAACAACGCCCGTCGATTGGCGAACATTTTGCTATGTGTGCTCGGGTAGCCTTGGGTGTTCTCTCTGTAATTAAATTGATTTGTTCATGAGTGCGAAAATGAGCCGCTGATTGACCACAATGGCCCCAGCCCGATAAACACAAGATGAATGGCAAGATGAGCAGCTAATATATCAATCGAAAATGTGGCATGTTCTGCGGTTTAATGGTAGCTGTGCTTTCCTCTTCATCGTTCGGTGGTTATAGTGGATCAACAGGTGGCTGATAAATGGAGAATGTACTGATTGCAGGCATTACCACAATGTGCGAGTATATGGTTAATGGGAGTAATGAATTATGCGTGGTGTTTAACAAAGAGAGAGAAATTCGGGACTGAGTTGTTATTTAATTGGTTTTTATTTATGTAATAAAATCTACAACTTACCAGAAAATACTCAATTATAATTATTTGACCTCTGTATGCAATACTTTGCCCTTAAACTTTTAAAATCAAATACCAAAATATCCTAAAAGAAATATCATATGTCTTTTGGCACCTCCTCAAATAAATCATTTTTTAAGAGCTTAAAGCTCCCTATACTCTACTCCTTGAATCATTGACCTACCCAGCTGAGAAATTCCCCTAAACATCAACTAATTATGTCTAACCCGGAGCTCAACTTACGTCCTATATGTAGCTCATTAGTTAAACACGATAAAATGTGTGTACAATTAGCAGGGTAAAAAACAGAAGCTAAGGGAGAGGCCCCTCAGGAGCAAACACACACCCAGGGACAAAGCAAATTAATTAATTTTAGGACAGTTTAATGAAAAACCAAGCGACAAATGAACAAGCTGCTGCTGGGAAAAAAAACCAGGCCCTTTAGCCATGAAAGGCCAGACGAAAAGTCATCAATTTTTGTGTGTGTGTGTGTGTGTGTGTGTGTTGTCCTCAAAATAGTTGTTAAAGCCCCTCACGTCCCAGCGATTATGTCCTAACAGCAAAGGAGCCTAAAGTATGGAAGAGGCTAAACAAAAAACGAGACTAAACAAGTATACGACATGTGGTCCAGCAGGAGCACGAGCAGTAGCAACACGAGTGGAAAATCCCCTTCAGCTAGGGGAGGTAAAAACTCCAACTAATTGCCGGAAGTCCAGCAAACGAATCCTGTTCCTGTGTTGAGATATCAGACACAGTGCTCTCAGCAACCTTTCAGTTTCATATTTATTAAATGAATCGAAGATTGCTCTGGCCGGCCAGAGGTGAGAGTGCAGATACAGCTGACTAATTGCGCCACATTGTGCAGCGAATTCAATGGGAAATCCCAAAACAATCAAGCCAAAAAAAAAAAGCAAAAAAGAATTGGGGGAGAATATGAATAGCCTGAATGGACATTGATATGATTGGAGTTGGTCAAGCGTTGCTCCTCAATGGATCAAATGGCCGATACAATACGATACGTTATTAAAGTGAAAATGGAAATGCTCTTTGGGGATTATTTTGGCCAAGAGTGGGGAAAACATTCTTAGAGAGGCGTCAGGAGTGAATTTTTCTATTTTTAGTTAGTGAAAATCTGGTTGAACCATGATTGTTGCCTAAAATTGATTGATTTTGATGTATAAAAATGAAGTTATTGATTTAAACAATTGCTTTAAATTTCTGAAACGTTTACTTTTGTGTTTATATTTAAGTTAAAATAATATTAATTGTATTTTATATATTTCAGCCATTGTTCTAATTTATTTAAATGAGTCAAATTGTAATCTAAAAATATCGAACTGACTTAATAAAGTTTTTCAT
Source organism: Drosophila tani (assembly GCA_008042535.1). NCBI lineage: Eukaryota > Metazoa > Arthropoda > Insecta > Diptera > Drosophilidae > Drosophila > Drosophila tani. Next base: position 8,181 of record VNJO01012003.1, on the reverse strand, counting down.
TTTATAATTAAAGTTCTCAATGTAATAGATTTACTACAATTTAAGTATGTCATTTAGAAACTTTCTAACTATTCTAACCTGTTGTAATTTCAGACTTACAAGCTTTAATTATGCCATAAAATATAATTACAAAAATTACAAGTCATAAGTCTCTTATAATTTGAATAAAATCCCCCTTGGTTTTATGTTTTCACCAACTCGAAATCCCCTTGGCGCCAGGAAATCCAAGAGGATTCATAAATTTCCTGCAAAGTTGTAACTAACATGTCTTCGAAGCTGTGCCAGTTGTGTGCCTCTCCATAGGGCTATATTTTATCCCAGAGATTTGCGGCACGGGCTACGTGGTCAGTGGGGAATCCCCCACACGTGTTCTTTTTGGCTAAAAGTAACAAATGCGATTTTGGCTCTATTCCTTCGACAGTTTGATTCTAGTTCCGGCCGGAGGATTTCTTCAATAAAATGCGAGTATTAAATATGTGCACTCTGTATGTATATACATATATGTAAATGTGCGAATGCCAAAAGGTGCAGCAGTCGAGTGCTGAGTGTGTGTCGGAACTGGTTTTTCCAGAATTCTTGGTCTCCGCTCAATAATAAGTATGATTTTTATATGGTTGAGCTTAACCTGCCGTATTTATTGTGCTCTATAGAGAGCACAAAGTGGTGGGAAAAGCAGAATTATGGCATTGAAAAGAGCTTAAGGTAGGTTAAGTAAAAAAATGCACAGTCAAGCCAATTAATATATTTATTTAACTGTAAAAAATATCAAAATAATAGTGTTACCTTAACTACAAAGCTTCACTTGTTTAATTAAAAAGTGAAGAATATAATATACATATTAAAATTTTCTTTCCCTGAGGATTTATAAATTCTAAACAGATCAAATCTACTATTCTTGTATATATATTTTTCTTTCTCTAAGAAAATATATTTTAAAGAAACTAATTGTTTATTATTTCATTTAGGATTTTTATTTTATAAATTACATGTGAATACAGCTGTTTTTAAATCAATTTTAGTACTTATTTAAGATATTAAATAATATAATTATTAGCCAGAATTATAAGCCATAATTTTCCATTCAACTATAAATATATAAATACTATATAAACCGATAAAATCCCTGAAAAAATTTCCTAAAAAACGGCAGACCCACAAATTGATATCACCCCATAACCTTGAGCTCTAACAAATAAATCCCATTAAGTAATCACAAAAAACTGTCACGCTTCGCCAAAAATCCATTGGAGCAAAAAACCAAAACAGAAAACAAACCGAAAACAGAAATAAATATATAAAGTGCAAAGGCATTTTTGTTTAATGATAGATTTCAACAGCTCAATTATCACATCGAAGTTGAGAGTTAAACAAAAAAGTGAAACAGCGAAGCAAAAAGGCCCCAAATTTCTTTGTCTTTCCGAGGCGTGGACAACTGCAATTATTTTTGTGTCACGTAATGTTAAATTATGTAAAGGAAACAGCGCACTAAGATGGTAAAAATAAGAAACCCAGACAGGTCCAAAATAAACACTCGATACGTAAACAGCAATTTCTGATTTTATTTTTGCTTGCGTCATGCGGCAATTGAGACCCCGCCTGGAGCCCCTTTTACCCCTTTCTACCTGAATCTATATGGTGTATATATGTACACCTCTGGTCCGTAGCATAAACCAGTTGTCGACGACCCAGTCTTAACAAAAAACTACTTTCATTTTCGCTCTCCGCCTTTTGGGCTCACGCTTCTCGGTATCCCCCGAAACTTTTTGAGTGGAACGCGTTGAGTGAATGGGAGATGAGAGAGAAAAAGCAAAAAGAAATAGTCATTGCGCATGCGCAACGCCACTTTCCATATATACAGAGGTACAAACGTGTCTGGCTTATCCGATTAGGCAGAAAGATCGTATCCAAATTGGCCGAAAGTGCGCAATATAATTTGGCCTGGCCAACTTGCACTTTTTTGGTCAGCCCAGAAAGGTGCCCGACTCGTAAAATGTGAATGGAAATGGAAATTGAAATTAAGGAAATGAAAGCCCAGTTTTCCCTGCATGGAAAAAGGCGAGGTTGACGAACTCGCTGGGTTGAGAAAGTGCATTCGAATAAAGTGAGATTACTTACTTATATTAATTTAAAATGTAAGAGGTTTATCTAAACATGTTTTGCTGGAAATTTTAAAAAGCATTGCATTTACATAGAATAAGCTTATTTGTGTTTTTTTAAATTTAAGGGAAACATCTCTACATATTAGCGATACATGATTTAATCAATCGATTAAGTTAAATAAAATATAAAACATAGAACCTATTGTTTCCTTTATATGAACTTATCAGCCCTAAAAGTATTAGGTTTAATTATATTTATATAATAATTATTTAAAACCCACATTTCTAAAAAAAAAATATATATATGAATATTCTTTTTCTAATTTTGTCACACTTTCATTTTTTTCCCAACCCAAAGAATCTGATGCATTCCAAGGAGAAAAAGCGCCGTGTGCGAATCATCCTGAGCGTTGTGACCGCAATTGTTGCGTTGGCTCTGCTGGGTACTGCCTTGTACTTCATCATCCGGACGGACGAAAAGGATAATGCCAGCGATTTGGATAACAATAACAACAATGCCATCGATCTGGAGGATGTGCTGAGCGGTCAGCTATATGCCAAGCGATTCAATGGCAGCTGGAGCAATGGCGATAGTCTGATATACAAGGAGAATACGGTGAGTCAAGTAATTCAATTATTTTATAATGAAATAAAAAAAATAAAAAGTAATAATTAGGAAAAGTAATAATAGAACCAGTTTACAAAATGAAAAAAAAAAAAATGCTCCAAGCCTGTTGATGGGAAATTCTGGTAGAGTTGAATCCCCAGATCACGAAAATGGCTTTAATTTTTTTTCTATGGATACACTAAATAAAATAAAATAAACGAAAAATACCTCGTCCTCACGAATGCACAATCTTTCCTTTTATTTTCCCTTGAAAAGAATAATTTTCCTTGTTCAAGACTTAAAGGTTTTTTATTCTCGTGCTCCGATGCCAAAATTCAATGCCCAACCAATGTTTAAAAATTACAGGATAAATACCTATAAAAATATCATTTATTTATCGAAAAAAAACATGGTGATATCCTATAATTTATTAAATTTCCATCCCGCTGCAGTCCATCATGGAGTTCGATGCCAAGACGGGAGTCAGAAGCACCTTGCTTGACGGGGCTGCCCAGTACGTTCTGTACGAGAAGTCCGCCGACGGGCAGTTCCTGCTGCTGGCAAAGAACTACAAGAAGAACTTCCGGTACAGCTTCCTGGCGGAGTACGACCTGTACAATCTGAACACGAAGACCTTCACTCCGCTGACCATCGAGGGCCAGCAGCTTTACCTGAGCATGGTGCAGTGGGCGCCGGCAGGCAACGCTCTGGTGATCAACTTCAATCGCAATCTGTACTACAAGGAGAGCGCCACCGCCACGGAGATCACGATCACCAGCGACAACGATCTGTCCGGCGTACTCAACGGCATTCCCGACTGGGTGTACGAGGAGGAGGTGTTCAGCTCGAATGTGGCCACGTGGTTTAATCCCTCGGGCACCCAGCTGGCCTTCATCAAGTTCGACGACTCGACCACGCATCAGATCAAGTTCCCCTACTACGGCGAGGCCGGAGACTTGCGCTATCAGTATCCACTTCACCAGGCCATTGCCTATCCCAAGGCTGGATCCTCGAATCCGCGCGTGGAACTGGTAATGGTGGACCTGAAGAGAGCCGTTTCTGGCGGAGATTTCATCACTGTGATGCCTGTGCCGGCGGCCTTGAATACGGAGACGGACTACATTGTCACCGTGGTCAGTTGGGTGGACGATGCCAATGTCCTGTCCATCTGGATGAATCGCATTCAGAATGCCGCCTACGTGGTCACCTTCGATGGACTCAACAGGAGGGTGGTAAGTGATCATAGCTCCTAAAGGAAAGCATGGTTATATCCTTGTTTCCTTTGCCTCTAACAGATCTACAGCACGGAATCAAAGACCGGCTGGGTGGACCTCTATACCGCTCCCTTCCGGAACCGCAACGGCTCCCGCCTGGCCTTCGTCCTGCCCCACAACAACTACAAGCACTTGCAGCTCCTCAGCTCCTCGGTGGCCAGCGCTGAGCTCCAAGTACTGGAACCCCTGACCGAGGGCAAGTACGTAGTGGACAGCATCCTGCACTGGGATGGCGCCACCGATGTCATCTTCTACACGGCCAACACGGAGGATCATCCCGAGCAGATGCATTTGTACGCGATTCGAGCTCTGGCCAAGCAGAGTCCCAAGTGCCTCACTTGCAACCTGATCAAGTCCGGGGATGTGCAGCAGACCTACTTCTCGGCCATATTCAATGACAATAACCACATTGTGATCACCTCTCTGGGACCCGGAATACCCACAACTCACATCTACGAGTGGAAATATGAAAATTGTAAGATTTTCTTACTTTTAATTCGAATTATCCCTAATTTGAATTACTCAACAGCTCAAGTTGTCGTCTCGAATGTCCTGGATTGGGAAACCAACGAGATCCTGCGTGGAAAACTGAAGGGCGTGGCCCTGCCTTCACACAAGATCCTGACATTCAACATTGATGGTGGCTTCCAGGCCAAGGTTCTGCTCCAGCTGCCTCCCAATCTGGATACCAGTGGCAATACCAAGTATCCCATGCTGGTGGATGTGTACGGTGGACCAGACTCCTATTCGGTAAGTTGGATAAAGGTTCAAATGAATTAACCCAACAAATTATAATTAAATCGATTTGATTAGGTAACCAACAAGTGGATGCTGGACTGGGGCACATACTTGACCTCAAATCAGTCTGTGATCTATGCCAAGATCGATGGTCGTGGCTCTGGACTTCGTGGCGAGACTCTTTTGCATGCCATTTACCTGCAGCTGGGAACCGTGGAGATCACCGATCAGATCAGGGTTACACAGTAAGTATTTTTTAATATTAACGATTTTGTTTTCTATTATTAAGTTAATGTAAATAGTGACTTATTAAAGTCATAAATCCATTTAAATCTTGAAGTTTGCGTAGAAAAAGAGCAGATTGAGGGCATACAAAGATTCCCCTTATTGAACACGAATCTGAAGTCTGTTTTCCTTTATTCAGTTTTAATTTTTAGAGACTGTAACAAATTTAAATTTAATTATAATCCCCAATCAAACTCTTCCCCTTTCTTTTAGAAACCTTACTCAAATGTTCAACTATATAGATCCGGATCACGTTGGAATTTGGGGCTGGTCATATGGTGGCTATGCCGCTGCCATGGCTCTGGCCAACGATAACAGCCAGGTGTTCAAATGTGCCGCCTCGATAGCTCCAGTCACAGATTGGGCTTACTATGGTAAAATGCCATTCTCCATTAATTTGTAACCAGAAAATATTAAACAAATATTTTCCAAATAGATTCCATTTACACGGAGCGATACATGGGCCTGCCCAATACGAATGAGGTGGGCTACGCCAACTCCAGACTGAGCACCCAGGCCCAGAAGCTGAGGGGCAAGAAGTATCTGCTGGTCCATGGCACCCTGGATGACAATGTGCACTATCAGCAGGCCATGATCTTGGCCAAAAACCTAGAGCGACACGATATTCTGTTCAAGCAGATAGTGAGTTCAAATTTAAACCACAAAAAATATTTATTTATTAATAATAAATAATTATTTGCAGAGCTATGCCGACGAGGATCACGGCCTGTCTAATGTGCGTCCGCATTTGTATCATTCGCTGGATCGCTTCTTCGGCGAATGCTTCTCGAGCAGTCGCCTCATGAAAAGTGCCAAGTAGAGATCGGGGCAATAATAATAATAATAATAATAATAAATAGCAAGGCAACATTTTACAGCTGCAACTAGTAAAGGGAGAAAATTAAATACGAATTGGTACTTAAAAACTTTAATAGATCGCCGAAATTAAACGAGAAAACATTAAACAAAAAACTAAATAATCAGACAATTTAAATTGATATTTAAAGTTGAGAATGCTTAAAGAATAAAACTAAATCAACATAAATGCAGGTCCAAAAGTGTTATATAAGCTAAACTTGAAACAATAATCTTTTCAATTTGCATTTTAAAAACAACATTTTAAACAAATTATATAGAGAACAAATTAGTTGAGACAGCTGTGCAATTGCGGGGAAGATCAACATTGTCTAGCTAGTGCCTGATTATATAAAGTGTATTGTAGATATATTGCAATTCAATTCAAAAGCTACATATATAATCCACACTTTTTGCAAGCTTACTTCCAACTCCCTTTAGGTCCGAGAAATTTAATTTGTAACGAACCTTCCTGTACATTTAATAATAATGAAAACGAAAGAAACCTAAAGTAGTATGTAATATTTTTTTAGTTTGCTAAATAAAAACCTGTAAATAATTAAACAAAAAAAAAAAAAAGAATAGTTGTTAAATGGCTTTTTGTAAATTAGAGAAGACAACAATTGTGTATAGGCAACAGTTAAAAAGGCAAACAAACAATAAATAATTAAATTAATAAACATTCTACGTTTTTTTGGGGGTAGGAAACCTTTTAGAAAAATTAATAAAAATGAAAATAATAAATAATTAAATTGATAAACAATCTACGGTTTTTTTGGGGAAAGAAACCTTTAAGAAATATTAATAAAAATGCAAATATCAAATAATTAAATTAATAAACANCCAATCAATAAATAATTTAAATAATAAACATACTTCGCTTTTTTTGGGTTAGGAATCCTTTAATAAAAATGCATTTTCCATGTTCACTTTCAGTACACAAAACCGGCTCGCTTTTATTGCCTTGGCCCCAAACATACAGGGTTAACATATGATTTCCTACAGACAGATATCTCCATCTCGATTCGTTATCCCAAGGGCCCTTCTTCCGCTTCTCAACAGTTTTTTAAACAATCAGAATTGAATAAGTTTTATGTGCGAAATTTGTTTTTGTATTTTGTATTTTTTGTTTGCTCTAATTTGAAGTCGAGATATATATTACAATTTATTATTAGATTTTTGATCTGCAAACTGACAATAACTACTAGTAACTACTGTCAGTGATTAATTATTTTTAAATATATGTGCAGATATTTTCTCAACTATAATTTTTGATATATATATTATCGGTCGGTATATTTGTGTATAGTACAAAAATAATCTTTATTTAAACACTAATTAATTGAAATCGCCTTCAATATGTATTTGTTAATATTTGTTAGATTAATATTTTCAATGGAAAATATATGTTTGTTTGGAGAAAACTACATATTTACAAATTTGGTAATGTTTCAAATACAAATTGGGTTTTATGTACAGTATTTGAGTTTGGTGTTGCCCAAAATGTGTGTGTTTAAAATTAAAGATAAATATGCCAAATGGCTTTACCTTTGAAAATTCATTTTAAATAGCTCCCAAAAGTATGCTTTGAAATATTTTCGGACCCAAAATCAATCGAAATTATTTTATAGCATAATCTTAGGCCGCATTTTAATTGATTTCCAATTTCCAACGATTTCTGTGGTTCCCTGTTTAAAATATATTTCAAATTCTTAAAGGAAAATCACTCTTAAAGGTTTGTTACATTTTTAAAAGGAAAACTAATACAATTTAAAGCCAAAATATTAATAAATGTTGCACACACTTCGGGCTCTCCCATAACATATGGCTATTTTAGGGGCTAAAACTTATCCTGCTAATGCTTAACTCTCGGATCGGATCGGCTGTCTCTCTTACTGGAGATAAACCTCTTGGACAACGTCATGATGCTGCTGTTGCTGCTGTTGCTGTTGCTCCTCCTCCTGCAGCTGCAACTGATGGTGGTGCTGCTCCTCGATCGCTCCCCCATCATCGTCGTACTCGATCAGCTGGTCATCCTCCGTCTGCTGCTGCTGCTGCTGATGATGATCTATGATTATGTGCTCCTGTTCCAGCTGGTGGTACTCATGTTGCTGCTGCTGCTGTTGCTGTTGGCTGTGATGATGATGATGTGGATGATGGGTAAAGACCAGTGGCGGCGGCGATGTTGAGGTTGCTAGATGCTCATGTATCGCCGTCGTTGGTCCGGTTGAAGTCGATGCCGTGCTGGCTGTGGTCGTGCTCTGGTGATGATACGTGATGGCTGGTTGCTGGTTCCTTACAATATGACCGGCGGCTGTGACAC
>VNJO01012000.1:0-11713 GCA_008042535.1 Drosophila tani | reverse complement strand
TATACAGGTATTTCAATTTTAAGATATTTATCTTAATTTGTAGACATTTTTATGGAAATATGGTACTGTGTACGGTTAATTATTACTAAATTAAACTGTAATTCACAGAAATATGTTGATTATCACATAAAGCATTGGTTTCAATTATCTTTTAATGGTTTTCATAGCTTCATAAATTTTTTAACATAAATTCCTTGCCAAATTCTGACTAATAATGAACATTTTATATGAGTTTATGCCATAAACTTAATGAACGTAAAGTACAAAATAAATATATTAAATTAATCACTAAACATAAAAACAATGACAAAAAAAATTAATTTTGTTTGTTAGTCTAAATTCTTGCTATTTTAAATACAACAGAAAATATCTAATTATAATTTATTTATTTCTTTGTTAACTTTCTTGCGTTCAATAGTATTCAAACATTTTTTAAGCCACAAAAAGTTGAAGATAAAAAGCACGATTAAATGTTAGTATTCAGAATTCATATACAAACACTTAAAGTTTATTTTATTCTTATTTATTCTATTAATAAGATATTAAAACCTTTAATATCCAGATAAATTCCATACAGTTTAAATTTTTCTGATCATATTAACATAATAAAACCTCTATAAAATTCCATTTAATTCCCCAAGGTATAGTTTTCCCAACAATTTAATTGGCAACCCGCTCTCACATTCCACTATCTCTCTCCTCTCTACAAACAAGTGTACATTTGCCTATTTTCTGGTCTATTAATTGTCCTTCTCCAGGAAACGGATTTTTGATTTAAATTTCGGCAAAGCCAATCAACGTAAAAACAGTCGGCGATGTGGTGGAAATTTCCAATTATCGCATAACGAATTGGGGAAATGGGAAAATGGGGAATTGAATGGAAACTGCACAATTCGCACAATCAAAGTGCTGCTGCTGCTGGTGCTGGTGGTGGTGGTGGCATTTCCTCATCAAAGCAGAGGCGACGCGGGAATTTCGGGGGTAAATTCGAGGCAAGCGAGGCGGCAGCCACAGAAACTCAATAAAATCCCAGGTTTAACTGCAATTTGGCGGTGGCAACAAGCAACAAAAAAGGAATATGCCCCACAAAGAGCTCCCCATCGAGGGGAGGCGGAATCACGTTCGGAAAATTAGCATTACGAGGCCGAAAACTACCGACACCTGCTCAGCATTCAAATGGGGAAAGAAACAGGTAATTGATTGATTGAGTCATGGCTGGGAATTAATAGAAGAGGAGTAGCCTCCACAGAGATGATCATAATGAAAGGCATCACTTGACAAGGCTAAAAATATTCAAATAAAAACACTGAGAACCCAGCCAAGTGACACGCAAAAAAGGCATACATGTGGTGTGTGTATTTTTATATACAAAAGTGTATATGGTAAGCGATGCAGCTGATAGACGGACAGGCAAAACAGACAGGCATGAACAAACGAAACGTTTATCTTCATTAAAGGAGGTAATTAATTTTGAAATCGAAAGAACAAGCGAGTGGCAAGTGGCAACTTGATTTATTTGTTTTATTCCGTCTCGTCCGTCCTCGGTCCTCCGTCTGTCCCGTTTTGGTGTTTCACATTCACAGACATTTCACAAACAACTTGGCGAGAGGGGATAAAGAGTGGCATCTTAAAGTGATTCTACATATATCTTGGCAATGAGTGGAACTGAAATTTAAATAATTTAAATAGTTTTTGCGCAAGAAAAGATGGATTGAAAGGGTTTCAAAGCGATTTTAAATGGGAAAAGGGGTATAAAAACAAAGCTATTCATAAAACCATTAAATGTTGCTTTGTTTTAAATTTAATATGTTTAAAAAAAGCATTTTTCTTGCCATCTAACTAACTTTTTCTTTCATTATAAGGCTCTAGGCTCTGTATAGCTTTTGTGGTCTAAACTTGTAGACTTTTCAAGGACCTGATACTCATATTCATCGCTGCACTTTCCTAGTTTACATATATTAACCTCCAAATAAACCTCCATATACTCCATATTTAGATAGTTACAACAAGGTCATCAATCAAGTTCAAAGTTAACCAAGCCAACACTTGGATGAAAAGTTTTTCGCGCTGCATTTCCCGGATTAGATCCCATCCTTCGCCATATTTAGCCAGAGTCTTTCCCACATAGTCACACATTCCTGAAGGCATAATTTGCCTGTTGTAAAATTTTCCGAGAACATTTTAATAACTTTGCTGGAACTGCCGGCGTATTTTTCACCTAATTATGCCCCCATTTCGGGGGACGGACAAGTGAGGCAGCGCCGCAAATCGGGGCAAACACGCAAACTGACAGCCGGGACAAGTACATGACACGAGCGGGTCTTTGATCACAGCTCGGAGCCAGCGGCGGAGCCACAAATGACTGGAAAATGGGGGCCTGATTATCCTCCAGCAGTGACACAGAAACAAAAATGCACTTAAGAGCTCGAAAAATCCCAGATAAAAATAATTATAGTCCATCAAAAACTAGCAAATTTGTGCTAGTAACATAAGGTTCTAATTTGGAATTCCATTTCTATTTATATTTGCGTTTCTGATAGGTAATCAGATCTTAACTCTGGGTTTTTAAAGCAAAGTTTTTATACTCAAAGGAAAAACGAAAGAACTTTTCTAATAGGAAAAGTTAGTCCTCTTTTTCAAATTTATTTTTAATATTCATATTTCCTGTTTATTAAAAATATTTTCCTTCCCATTTTACATTTTCGTAGGCCTTAATACAGTTTATATTATTTTTAGCTTTAGTAAATAACACGATATTGTTTTGAACACATTTTTTTCAAATGTTCTTTAACAATTTATAAGCAATCATAAATTTAATAGATTTTTATAGGACTTAATCCGATAAAATCCAAAGAATCATAAATATGTGATAATATTTTGAGGAGGTCTTTAACATTTGTGATTGCTACTAAGCAGGCGAATTAAGAGGCACTCGTCGAACCAAATGCGCAAAAAATGTTAATTCGCAGTTAAGGAAAAATATTTGAAGATAATAAAAATTCTCTGATGATCATTTCTGATTTATGAGGCGACTGAAAGCAGTGTCATTTCTTTTTGGCTTGACTATCAACAAAATAAGGCAGTAATTCTTCTTTTGGTTTTTTTTTAAATGATGAATATGCTCTGGCATTTCGAAATCGTGCCTTCAACTAACTTCCGAAACGTTTCTAAAAGCATTCTTTGGCTGAATTCTTTTGTTTCGATTTTAATAAACAAATAATGATTTTGATTGTCAGTTTCTTTTTAGATTCTAAGAGTATTTCTTTAATATTCACCAAACATAAGAGCAGAAACATGTTTTATTATTATACTTTATGTCATTAAAACAATGATTTTCTGTTCCTATACGCCTTGTCAAAACAAGTCAACAAATATCTAAGAAATGTCTTTAATCTATTTAAGACACCTATGAAGCCAGCAAATATTTTTAGCAAGAATGTTTACCCTCTTAAAAGATTTTCTATAATTTTTCCACGAGAAAATAAAGGATATTGTTGGCAAAGTTCAGAAATCTATATTTAAAGTATATTTTCTAGCACCTACCTTTAGTATCCTTGTTGTTGTAGTTGAGGGCGCGGGAGAAGTGCTCGTCCACCTGGCTGGCCGTGTCGCCTGAGTAATTGGAGAACACAACGCAGGTGGCCGATAGATACTGAGCTTGTCCCTGGCTGCTGCTTCCTGCGCCGCCGCTGTCCATTGGTGGCTCCAAACTAGGCAGATCCTTGGGAATGGCTCCCGTTCCTCCGCCTCCGCTACCGCCAGCGCCACCTCCTCCTCCCCCTCCTCCGCCGCCGCCACCCACCGATCCCGTTCCGCCCGCCGACGAAGGACCGCCCGCCGCTCCGCCGCCCACATGCAGCGGATGGCTATGGGAGTGGGCGTGGCGCGGGGAATCCGGACCGGAGGAGCAGGATGATTCATTGTGATGCTGATGCTGTTGGGAGCCCACCAGGCGTGCTGGAAAATCCACGAGAGAAGTGGAAAAACTATTAAATAAGCGAAGAGCGAGTGCGAGTGTGTGAGCGAGTGGGCCTGCCTATAAAATATGATATAATTTATTGAATGCTAACTGGTTTGGAATGCCAGTGCGCCCCGCCAGCAATTTCAAGAATTTGCAAATTAATTAGCTACGAATGTGCGACGGCCATCTGCCTCTTTCACTCTGAATGAATTTCATTTCAACGGGCTGCCAAAATACAAAAAAAAGCTAAAATAAACTAAAAAAAAAAGAGGAAAACTGTTGCGCAAACATTGACATTGACAATATAAATGAAGTAGAGCACGCACATGAAGCGCTTCAAAGGCTAATAGTTTTTATAATGTTTTAATATAATGCTTTCGTTTAATAAATTATTTATCATCTAGCTTTATTTACCTCTCGAGCTCTGAGCTAGCTTTTAGGGTGAGTCTGATAGTCATTTTTTAACGAACTTTCTAGACTTGCCATTAAGTGAGTCATTAAATGAATTCTTAAGAATTTATTACTAATCTCTAAAATATTACTAAAACAAATAGAAAATCGTGACTTTGATTACTAATAGATGAAATAGAAGCGGTATTTATTACGTCTAGAGTTTAAATGTATACATTTTTAAGGTGCCTCTATAAAAATGAAAAGAGTTTTCAAAGCAATTGAACTAGGACATACTTTTGCTTTGTCTTGGGGACATAATATACTTGTTTGACTTCTGAGACGTTGTGTCTAATCCTTCGAAAACTTAGAGACGCCTTCCCTTGGTTTCTAGGTGAAAGAAGATATTCTAGCCTCTGAAGCCCAAGTAAAGGCACTACTTATCAAATATCATCTATTGGAGGCTATAGAAATCACTAGTGATTTGAAATCCCTTTTAACTTTTTATAAAAAGTTATCCATAACTACTCTACAAAATGTTGCTATTTACACTGATTGTGGTATCTAAAACATTATATTACATACACTCTGGTGCTTTTTTAAAGAGATTTCAAAAACCTAGTCACTTAGTTAGCTCCCACATAATAAAAAATTAATAAATAAAAAAATAGTAAAAATAGGAGGTCGTTCAAAATAAATATTAAATACAAAAAAGGTAGTTCCTAATTATAAGGACTATTCCTTCCTGATTTTCTGATCATTTTACCGCAATTTATACAATTCTCAAAAATAAAACTCTGGTAAAACTATTGATTTTTTCCACCTAAAAATATTTGAGACTATGAAACCTACTTCTGATCCCCCAATCCTAATTCTGCAGACTCCACTTACCTTCAGCTTCGCTGCGCGGCACGATGAGATCCTCTTCTTTGGTTTGGTGCGTATGCGGGTGCGTGTGTGTGTGCGAATGCGGGTGTGTGTGCGCGAGGGAGTGGGCATGGGCGTGGCTGTGGGCATGGGCATGACTTCTGCTGTGCAGCGAGTGTCCAGCGGTGCCGCTAAGCACCGGACTCATCCCCAGGCCAACGCTGCCAACACTGCTGCTGCCGGGCACATTAGTCCCAAGCAGTCCGCTTGCCGGACCACCGGCCATGCCTCCCATGCCGCCGCCCCCGCCACTGCCCAGCTGTAGGCCAGAGGAGCCCGCTTGGTTGGCGGCCACCGCGACTGCTGCCGCCGCACTATTGTGAGCGGCCGCCGCCACAGCCGCTGCAGCTGCATTGGCGCTCACCGAGGCCGGGAGGATGGGGCTGCAGGGCGAATGGGAGCTGCCAGAGGCGCTCGACGAGGCGGCCAAGTTGACGCCCGATGAGGAGTACAGATCCTGGTTGAACTGGAAGGGTGAGAGAAAGGTTTGTATTAGAAATAAGCAGAAAATATTAAATTGAATTTAAGATATGTATTTACACAATTTTTAAACTAAGAAGCTAAAGATAAAATCCCATTATTAAAGCAGACATGTTTCCTTGTAAGAAAGGTTACTTGACATAGTCCTTGTGACATCCGAGCTACCCTTAACCCCCTCTTGACCCATTTTAATCTATATTTGTGGACTCATAAGTGGATTCCCGAAAGGTCGTCGTCGCGAGGCAGGAGCGTAATAAGTTATGGGAGGCGTTGCAGCAAATTGAAAACGACACAATACGAGAATTTATGTTGATGGAAAATGCGAGTGGAGGCCATTAAATTTACGAGCGTTTGGCGCATATTATCACGGACTCAGAGCCAAGGTTGCACCGCTCCAAATGGGTGGAGATTGTAAGGGTTGGAGGTGCTCCCGAAGACGATAATCACGCCGCAATCTGCCGCTTAGCGGAGTGTCAAACATAATGCGGCGCTGGCGACGATTTACGAGCAACACCTCCGAGGCAGCCATCCCCCTTTGGCCGTAGTGCCCCTCCTAATGAGGACCATTAGTGGCACCCTAACCCCTTGGAAATCGCTGCCTCGCCATGCCACATTTGCCGCCCGAAAAGAAGCTAAATTCTAAATTTAAAAGTAAACTGCCAGCCAAGCGAGGCGAGGCGAGGGCGACCCCTGCTCCAGCTCCAGTTCATAGGCGCATGCCAATTATTATCGCGTCCAAGGGTTAATAATGGGTTAACCGGGCACGAACCATTTGGAGGAGTGCATCCATTGACAGCATCTCTGATTTACGAGCGGCGGCAGCAGCAGATCCAACAGCTGGCCAGCCGCCTCTCTTGTTAGCGGAGCCACTTAATTAGATAAAAGCGCCAAGTCAGCAAGAGCGACTTGCAAATAGATTCAGATACAGCGAAGCAACAAATTGAGATACAGCATACAGCAGGGAAGGTATAAAGATACACTTGCCGCAAATATGCGACAGATCATGTATCTGCATCTGTCACCGGGCTTAAGCACATAATCAATGCGTTCCGCCTTATCGCCCAACACTATCAGCGACGACAGCCCAAATTGGAGGCGGAATACCGGAATCCTCCAGCGGTGGATCGTGGAGTGCGCGGATCGGGAATCGGCAATCGCGAATCGAGCATCGCGGATCGCGGATCGTGGCCAAAGTGCAGTAGCGTAGGCGAAACAATGCGCAGATACAGATACAAAACGCGCAGCAGCATCTGCATTTTTATTTGTACACCGAAAAAAAGTACCTTAAAGGAACTTCAATCTTAATATTTAATTTATATGTATCTTGGAACTGCCTAAATAGATATAATTAATATTTAAGAACCAAAGAATCCTTTATTTACTTGATTATAAGAGGGGCTCAGTACTATTACAAAGTTATCGGATATAAAATAAAATACAACTTTTTAGATTAATAAATAAAGAAACTGCTTTGGTTTTCTTGCCAGCTATTTATCCATATCTTCATGCTATGGTAGGTTGATTATATATCGAGTTTTAAGGAATCAGACTAAGCCAGGCTTTACCTACAATATTTGGTAATATGAATAACATTACATTCTCTGCCCAGCCTCTGCCGGCACACGGAAATAAATATTGTTCTGTGTATAATTTTAGAAAGTTATGTTTTTACATATTCTTTCTGTAAAGACTTTAAGACGTCCTAAGATATATGAAATTAAATAAAATATTTCAAATATTATTTTCAATTCATTTATTAATTCAGAATAATTACGACGTAATTTCAAGACTCTCTGACATAAACATGCATAGAACACATATTTTTTTCTGGTCAGAACTTGCCATATCATTTTTATCTTTTAAGATGTTATTTTAAGGGGCTTGATTAAGCTCCAAAAAATACCTGAAACAACACAAAACACCTAAGATTCCTTTATCAAAAATCAATTTTAAAACAGTTAAAATTCCTCTCCAAATAAACCCTTTTAATAATGATATTTGCCGCAGTGTATCTGTTTTTGCTGCAGTGTTATTAGCTGCAGGCGATATGTCGGTTATGCCGAGCAGTCAGACGGCCGATCACACGGCATAAATCACCGGGGATCGGCAGACGAACCAGCGACAACTTTTCGGGGCCCTTGGCTTTTTCCCGCTTCAGCTTCAGCTTCGGATCGAGAGGCTCCAAGCTCCCTGGTTTATCTGCGATCGGTTGACAAAAGGCCCCAAGGATCGGAGTCGGAATCGGTATGGTTATGTTATGGCGTTGGGAGCGCTGGAACAGAGCGCGATCGGCAAGAACTAATGGCGATACACACAATAAATTAACCGAACGACCCGCGGCCCCAAGGTTTTTGTTTGTTTATTTGTATTTACTTTATTTTATTTTATTTTTTCGGCTGGCTGTGCCAAAGTGTCGAAAGGGCAGACTAAAATTGTGCGTTTTTGGGCCGAAATAAACCGGTCATCCAGCTGAGGCTCTGAAGCTGTGTGGATGAGGATGAGGCTGCTGACTCAATCTGCGATTGGCTTTGCGGCGGAGGAGAAGCCGAAACCGAAACCCAATACAGGAGGGCTTAGGTTTATCGCGGCCGCTCGGTCGGTCCCTCTTTATGGGCATGCAAAAGCATAGAATCAGAATCGTGTCGTATCGGTTACTTACATAAAAGGCCAATTTCGATTTGGTGCCGCGGCCTTGTATAATTGGAACTTGCGACACAAGAATTTCTTTGTGCCCAGCGACAACGGCAACTGGCTGGCAGTTTCATTTTGGGGCCCCAGCCTCCTCGGCCATGGCCACGGTCAGAGAAGCCGGGTCTTGGACTTGGTCTGAGACTGAGACTGACCGCGAACGGATCGTGAGAACTTTTCTGTACTTGTCACAGAAATCACAGCGAAATCTTCGAAATCAATGTTAGCAATAAGGCGGAGAGAGGCGAAAAACAAAAGCCAATATTGAGTCGCGGAATTCCTTGAAATGTTTCCCTTTATTTTTGTCAGCTTTTTTTTTGCTTCGGCTTCTGCTTCTGCTTTATTGTTTCGGGTTCCCCAAATCGATTTGCGTTCTGCGTGAATTCTTATGATTTGTTAGAAGCGTCTAATTATTCAGTCCCTCCGAGCCGGCCACAAAACAAATTGACAAAGGAGGAGGCTGTGGGGCAAGCGTTGGCCTTGGCCAGCAGCGAAGAGAGCCATCAATCAGGCAGGACTGCGAGAGGGTCTTGGCCAAAAAGGGCCAGCATGACTCATCATCGGTGCTGCTTTCGCTTTTTAAAGTTGCCCCTAAACTTGTTTC
Source organism: Drosophila tani (assembly GCA_008042535.1). Lineage (NCBI taxonomy): Eukaryota > Metazoa > Arthropoda > Insecta > Diptera > Drosophilidae > Drosophila > Drosophila tani. The sequence goes on along the minus strand of VNJO01012000.1, from coordinate 2,663 downwards.
AAACAAATGTGTTTGCTTTTCCTTTGACTAAATCAAAACAATAAAGTAGAGAGAAGCCAGCAAATGGAAACTGGGGATAGAAAATAGCTACAATTCTGTTTCCTCTTCCTCTTCCTTTCCTTTGATAAGTGCTTTGTGTGTGTGTGTGTTTGCATAGCCCGGAAATTTAATTTAAAATTTAACCTACTAGACTTTGGCTTGCAAAAACATTTCCTTGCTTTAGAATCCCTTTCTTGTTATCCCTTTAGAATACACTTTTCATGAAATTTATGTTTAAAGTGTGTGCTTAAGGCGTTATTATTTTTGATAAATGTCATATTTTCTTACATTTACTTCTGATTGAGATAGTTTTTGGAAGGTCTTTTATTTTGCACAAAGAGAGCAATAATTTACAGTTGTTTACAGTTATCTAATCTACAGTTATCTAGCTTTTTCTATTTTTTTAAGGCAACGTCTTGAATGTGTTGAATACCCAAATTTAGACATTTATCTTCACTGAATACTATTTTATATATTATATATTTGTCCTTTTATTATCTCAGGGCTAGTGACATCCATCATTGTTAAAATTTAATCATTTGTTGTTATTAAAATACATTATTCCCCTTTAGGGAATAGCTTTTGCATTGATTCCCAAAGACTTTATGTAATGGAAATATATTAAAGAAGTCAAACAACAGTCATACGTTGTCCACAATTTTTCTCAACTAATTTGGCATTAAATATAGTATAGACCACGCCAACGTTTGGGCATTTTTAACACCTTTTTTTATGTGCATGAGCCACTAAAGCAGCGTCCGCCGACTTAAGCTCCAAAATCACCTCGCCAAAAATGCTTAAACCACAATTTTTGACATTACAACTTTTGGGAGTTGGTTGTTTTTACACGAAAGATTTTTGTTGTGACAGTTTCTGTGCCTACGGAGCCTTAATCCTTGTGAATTTTTGCACATATAATTAGTTTGTGCTTTTATTGAGACTTTATCCAATATTCTTCATATTTTTCATTGAGCTACAGCTTACTAAAATAAGATCTATTTGGGTTCTAGAGAACCTAGTCAGTATTTCCTAGGATTAATCTAATATTCCACTTCCCTTATATAATCGCATGAAGATAGTCTCTTTCTTTCATCAGATTGTTTAGAATAAATATAATAAGGGTAAAATAATCATATTTTTAAGACTACAGCTTTTGTTTATTTAACTCTTCGTAACAAATGATCTAACAGTTTTATTATTAAGCCTTAATTTATCACTAAAGAAAATAAATTATAATCATAAAAACCAAATTTTATGGAAACTGGTCAATAAATCTATAATAGAAAAATCTATCATCTATAAAATCTTACATAAATACGTTAGAATTTATCTTTGGAATTTACCTCTCCTCAAACCACAGTTGCATATCGTTTTTCCTAAATATCCCATTCTTTCGTAGAGATAAAATCTATCCGCCTTAGATAAATATCAGTAAATATAATCCATTAAAAGTACTCACCCTCTCATACTGGTAGAACGATCGACTTGGTCCAGCGCGCCCGTACAGATATGGATAGTAGGCACCGTACATAACTTCGGGGCAGGACACTGCCATCGTAATTGCAGTTGCAACGGCAGCTCAGACAACCACACACAACCACTAACTCGCTCAAGTCACGGCTAGATATCACACGGATTCGATTCGAAATTCGCGCACGGGAATTAATCACAGTTTTTGCAGCGACGACTCCAATTGGAATAGGTAAATTGGTATTGTGTATTGGTATTGTGTATTGGTATTAGTGTTGGTATTGTCACTTCAATGCAGGTCGAATTGGATTTGTAATCGATATCGTTATCGGAATCTCCTCTGAGCGCGAGCGAGAGACACGGAGGCGGGTTTGGAAAGAAAGACAGAGGGAGATAGAGAGAGAGAAAGAGAGGCAAAAAGCTGGGAGTAATTATAAAACCGGCTCTTAAAGCGTGTTTTTTTCGTCGTTTTTATTTCTCTTGCTGGCTGGCGAAATTCCTGGAATGAAAACTCCGCTCGGCTAATTATATTTACATATTGTAAAACACCATCGCGTTTGTATCAAGAGCTATAATTGCTTTTCGTCTTCTTTTTGTTTATGTTTCTTTGAATTTTTTTCGCGGTATTTACGTTTCTTTTTTCTCTCTCTCCTTGCTATTTGCAAACTTCTTTCTATGCAGTCGCCATTCCCGTTTCTTTTTCTTTTTTTTTGCTCTTTAACTTTCTTCACTTGTTTTTGCTTTGTTCGCTATTGTTGTTACTGTTGTTGCTGTGCAGGCAATTGCAATTATCATTTCCACATTGTTGATTGTTGTTTTGTTTTTCTATTTTTTATGCCATTGCCATTCCCTTTGGCGTTGGAACGTCAATTTCGTTTCCCATCCGCGTTTCCGCCGAAGAATTACAAAGAAGAATTGCCTCCGCCAACTGCAAACTGCCAACTGCAGGAGAAAATTAAGGGGAGAGAGAAAAGTGGAGGAGAATTGCATTAACAATTTGCTAATTGTTGCTAAGGAAAAAAAAAACTAATTTATACTATATACACAATAAGGGTAATTTTAGCTCGTTTTTTGCATGCGTGACCGACTTTAATCCTGGGACTATTCGAATCAATAGTATCAAAGCATTTAAAATGGCATCGCATGTGGGCACA
>VNJO01011997.1:0-57231 GCA_008042535.1 Drosophila tani | reverse complement strand
GTCGGAGATGCCTCCTTCACTGCGTTGCAAACATCTGGTCAAAATTATAATACCCTCTGCAAGGGTATAATAAATAAAAACAAATACAAACGAGAAAGAAAGCTAACTTCGGTAAACCGAAGTTGGTATACCCTTGCAGTCTGCAATTGGATCATTGAAAATCGAACCATTTTAGTAATGTTGAAAAAACATCGAATTTTGTAAATTCTACATTTTACATTTAGAATTTTACATTTTCATATAAATGGACCGATCGCTTCTATGACAGCTATATGATATAGTGGTCCGATCTTAATGAAATTAAAACCGCAATTCTAGAACCTTAAAAAACTGCTATATTTCAAAATTTATAGAAATTTATTGAAAATCAGAGAAGTTAAATTTTTGTTTACATTAATTTCGCCATCATTCCTATGGCAGCTATAGGATATAGTAGTCCGATTTCGGTCGTTCCGACATATATACTGCGTGCTAAAAAAATAAGACTATGCTGAAAATTTCAGCTCGATAGCTCAAAGACTGAGAGACTAGTTCGCGTAGAAACCGACAGACGGACAGACAGACGGACAGACGGACAGACAGACGGACATGGCTAGATCGACTCGGCTGGTGATGCTGATCAAGAATATATATACTTTATGGGGTCGGAGATGCCTCCTTCACTGCGTTGCAAACATCTGGTCAAAATTATAATACCCTCTGCAAGGGTATAAAAAGTGTATTATATTATAACAGACCAAAAAGTTGAACATTTCGTAAATGTATAGCGAACACACATATGTACATATGTACTTTAAAAATCAATATAAAATACTTGGCAGATCGCTGCAATTTTTTGCCAATAAATTGTAGGAATCAAATATGGTTTAAATTAAATTTCGCTAGCTATGACAGTTCTGTTCGGCGTGCAGACAAATAAATAGTTTTTTCCATCGCGAACACACATTGCAAGAGGCAATAGGCTCCCCGCGATTTCTTTTTAGTTTTTTTTTCATTATAGAGTTATTTCTTAAAATAACTGTAAGCATCAATATGTTTAATCATTTATTATTTTTTTGAGAAATGAGAAACTGAAAAGAGCATTTAAAAAACAAAGAACAATGCGACCTGAACTTCCACTTTAAGGGGCAATAAAAACACAAGAACAAAGTAAAATTATTGACAAACGCTTTAAATTTATTTTATATATATTTATTTAACTTATAAGTAAAATAAAAACGTATTTTGTCAATGTTTAAATTTTCGATCCCGGTGGACCTTGCGTTGGAAATCGTACAAGTCATATTCGACTTACATACATATATGTCGGACTGGGTTAAATCGGACCAGACATGAAGCTATGATTCATACATATATGGGTATAGCAATCTCTTGATAATTCCTCTATCGTCATCCAATTTGTATGAAGGGTGTTATAATATTAGACTAGATTTCTATTTTAGATTCTTTTGCTACGCAGTGACCGACCCTAAATAGTATATGGGCATATCCGCCAAATGGTTAAACAAGGGCGAAAACTTAAAAGTTCATAAATACCGCATAATATACTAAGCAAAGGAACATATGTATATAGAGATATAGTTTTTTTTACGATTTAAAAATGGTGTTCTACCTTATATTAAGATATGACGACTATGTATGTCATAAAGCCCATTTTATATGACATTAAGGGAAAATTGGTAGAATCTCTGCGATTTAATTTAATTTTTCATCAATATTTTATTCAGTTTTTTGTATTTAATCGAACCCAGTCGACTATGTTTTATAGCTGTCATTGTAACGGTTGGATCAAATTGTAAACTGCAAGGGTATAAATTTAGCTTGCCTAAGTCAGCTCCCTTATTAGTTTTATATATACATATTTGATTTTTTACATATCCTAAGAAGGCCATTATTGTTTCAGAAAATAAAGTTTTTTATACCCTTGCAGGGTATTATAATGTTAATTAGAAGTTTGGAACGCAGTGAACAAGTCACTTCCGACCCTATAAAGAATTTATATTATTGATCAGCATCACCAGCCGATCACCAATGTAAAATGTATGAGAAATGTAATGCAAATGTACATAACTTCGTTACTTTTTTTATTTTTAGTAAAACAGGTCGATTTTCAATGATTCAATTCAATTCAACTTCAAGGGTAAAAACTTTAGCTTACTGAACTTTGCTTCATTTCTTGATTTTTCTATCATAACAGTTGTAGATTGTTGTTTTTTTTTTTTGTAAGTAATGAAAATTTACTCTGCGGCCAACTGCAAACCTCTCGCAATCCTCCTTCATGGTTAATCCCCTATTAGAAAAGGAACACCCACTCGCTCTTTATCCTGATGGATTAGATGAAAAATCTATACAATGAAACTATTTGTTTACCTGGCCAACATATAATGAAAGTGTATTCTCTTATCAAGACCATCGGAAAATGCAATAAGGGTCCAAAGAAACGAGACAAGAGCATCCCATTTATCTCTTTCTATAATCCATTTTAAGTACGATGGATTGGTTTTTGTTCCAGAATTATTTAATCCCTTGTGTGCCCATCTGCTTATTGGGCATGGATAAACTTTAGATATCTTTTAAATACAGAAAATAATTATATTCAACCACTTTCTAGAATACTTAGATCTAGTATTTAGTGTTTAACCCGATAACGTTTAGAGAGAAAGTGTGCCATTTTAATATGCGGAATAATTTTATGATAAATATATATATTTCCTATAATTTGAAACAAGTTAAAAAAAGTAAAAACTTGGACGGTATTATAATTTTAGACAGAAGAATATTTATCATTGATCAGCTATGTCCGTCTGTCCATCTATTCAAAAGGATTCAGTTTTTTCTTATTTTAGAATTACGGCGTTAATTTTATGGAAATCTGACTACTGTGAACCGCAGACCATGTAGTGATGATACGCTCAGAGAGTGTGCACAAAGCGACACTACTGTGACTGTGAAATTATATACAGAGATTTTTATACCCCGTACCCATGGCTAGAGCCAACAGAGAATGTATGTAACAGGCAGAAGAGCCATCTCCGACCCCATAAAGTATATTCTTCATCAGCATCACCAGACGAGTCGATTTAGCCAGGTCCGTCTGTCTGTGTTGGTAAACAGATCTCAGAGACTATAGGAGCTAGAGCCACCAAATTTGTCCACGTCCACTTCCGCCCCCGAAAATCATAAGTAACGTTATATCACTCTGAACGGCAGTCCACGTAGTGACGATGAGACTACTATATAGAACCGTAGAATTGAAAATCTGATACGATAGTCCGCTCAGAACCATTTATATATTTATCGAAAGGTATTGAAAACCTCTTTGGAATTGCATACTAAGACTTTTCAAAAACGGATTAGTTCACGAGAAATGGGAGAGAATTTGAAAATTTTGAAAATGGAATCTGTTGGGCCGGTGGAGCAAAAATCCCCAAATGTTTAATGTTGTTGTGATCTAGCTTAAAATACGCGTCGAATGACACCTCAATCATCCCGATCCGATATTCCGTTCAAAAGATATTCAATAAACTAGATTTTATCGGCCTTTCCGAACGGATAATGTTTGTCCTGTTGTTTGTGTGTCTGTCGATTTTATTGTTTTAGAGTCCTGAAACTACTTTTTTACGACTATAGCTTATCAAACAAAATCACCTCTTAATTTTGAATATTTTGTGTTTTAAGCTTTAACGCGAGGACCGATACCTCAATCATCATGATCCGATACTCCGTTCAAAAGAGATTTATGGTAATATAGCTTATCTCAGTGTTTTCCTTTTAAAATCGGCCTGAAAGCTAAACAAAAATTGAAATTTGGTCACATTTAGCTACTTTTAAAGGCATTTATTATACCCTTGCAGAGGGTATTATAATTTTGACCAGATGTTTGCAACGCAGTGAAGGAGGCATAAAGTATATATATTCTTGATCAGCATCACCAGCCGAGTCGATCTAGACATGTCCGTCTGTCTGTCTGTCCGTCTGTCCGTCTGTCGGTTTCTACGCGAACTAGTCTCTCAGTTTTTGAGCTATCGAGCTGAAATTTTCAGCATAGTCTTATTTCTTTAGCACGCAGTATATATGTCGGAACGACCGAAATCGGACTACTATATTCTATAGCTGCCAAAAAATTTTACTTCTCTGTTTTCCAACGTATTTCTATAAATTTTGAGATATAGCAGTTTTTTATGGTTCTAGAATTACGGTTTTAATTTCATTAAGATCGGACCACTATATCATATAGCTGCCATAGAAGCGATCGGTCGATTTATATGAAAATGTAAAATTCTACATGTAAAATGTAAAATTTACAAAATTCGATGTTTATTCAACATTACTAAAATGGTTCGATTTTCAATGATCCAATTGCAGACTGCAAGGGTATACCAACTTCGGTTTAACGAAGTTAGCTTTCTTTTTCGTTTAAGCTAGTTAAGTTGTTGTTAAGTTGTTTTTTAAGGAAATATAAAGGTATTCATAGGAAAATATAAGGTGAAACACATTTGAAAATCTTGTAACGTTCGCGAAGTACCGTTAAAAATCTGAAATAAGCTTGTAAAATAAATAAAATAAAAGCTTTCAAAATAACTCCCATAAATGGAAGCTACATTAGTCTTAATTTACTTATGAGAAATTAAGACCATTAGGACCTCGAGTTAGCTAGAGATCTTCAATAACATATAAGAGGTCGCCAATGTAAGCATTATTAAAAGTATATAGTATATATATTCTCGTCTGTCTGACGGTTTTTACTCAAACTAGTCTCTCAGTTTTGAGCTATTGAGTTGAAATTTTCAGCAGTCTTATTTCTTTTGCAAGCAGTATATATGTCGAAACGTCCGAAATTGGATTACTATATTATATAGCTGACATAGGAATGATTACGTAATTTATAAAAAAACATGAAAGAAAGCTAACTTCGGTAACCCGAAGTTTGTATACCCTTGCAGTCTGCAATTAAATCATTAAAAATCAATCCATTTTGGTAAACTTAAAAAAAAATGGAAGTTTAAAAATGTGTATAACATTTTCTTACAAGTTTTACATTTTACATGTAGTATTGTACATTTTAATATAAATCAACCGATCATTTCTATGACAGCTATATGATATAATTGTCCGATCTTAATGAAATTAAAACCGTTATTCTAGAACCGTAACATAGAACTATATCTCGAAATTTAAAATACGCTGACAAACAGGGAAGTTATAATTGTTATACCCTTGCAGGGTATTATATATTTATACAGAAGTTTGCAACGCAGTGAAGGAAGCATCTTCGACCCCATAAAGTATACATATATATACTTTATGGGGTCGAAGATGCTTCCTTTACTGCGTTGCAAACTTCTGGACAAATTTATTATACTCTGCAAAGGTATACAAATTTTAACACTCTGTTTTTTAACGTATTTCTATACATTGCAAGGTATAGCGGTTTTTTACGGTTTTAATACCATTAAGATCGGACAACTATGCCATAGAAGCGATAGGTCGATTTATATAACAATGTATAATTCTACACAAATTTACAAACTTTGAGACCAAAATAGACATATTTTAATTTTTAATTCCGTTGCGTATTTCACAATATTTGTATTCCGTTGCAATGTTGCCGGTCTTATAAGGTATATATAAACATACTTACATACATTTGCGGCAAAAAATAGCACAGCTTTATATATAATTCTGTAATGCAGTAAAAATGTCAATTCTTTTTTTTTTAATTGTTCTTTCCATTTTGGGCTTTTGACCAAGTAAGATGCAAAATAAAGCGGCAAAAAAATAGCACTAATAACGAATTCGATGTAAGTTTTAAACCTTTAAAGCCTTTTGATGTTCATGGTTTTTGATTGCAATAGTTAAAATTGCATTAACTTAGTTTCTATTAGCCAGATCGAAAAAATTCGTTATTATGGGTCGCGGGAATCATTGCAGTGACAAGAAATGAAATATCACCAAAAAGTTTGTTATGAAACGAAACACCTGTACTCAGATGAGAAATATTGTTGGTTTCTAAAATAATATAATTAATAATTATTAATAATAAAGCATTATAATGCTTTAAAGTATGTGAATTTGCTGGTAAACCGACTGGTTTGTGAGAGCAAACTGTTTTAACACTGAACATATTGGCATCGATTATAATTGTTCGGAATTCCTTAAAAGATAATAAATGTAGTGTCCTTAGACCGAGAAAAGGCCCACTTTTGAGTGTGAAGCATGTGTCAAAGGGAACTTTCACGAAATGTTATGCTGCCTTAGGCGGAAGACGGAATGCCATTAAGCCATTATTGGTATTCCAACAGAATAATGACCCAAAGCATGCGAGCAGAAAAGCTCGGAGAAGTGGTTTAAACGCAGATACCTCCATGTAATGGATTGGTCTCCTGGGTCCCCAGACTTAGACCCGCTAGAAATTCTTTTGTCTGATGTCAAATAATACGTTTCCAATGGAAATTCAAAGAATAATAAGAAGCTCTGGGTTATCGTCAGTAAATCATCTAGCAGTATTCCAAGAATAAGGTGTCAAACTACGGTGTATTCAATGCCGAGACACTGTGCGTCTGTCACCACTGCCAAAGGGTTTATAAAAAATATAAAAAAAATTCATATAAAACAATAAATTTATATAATAATTGAGAAACTATCAGCTTTTTACGATTTGTTGTTTTTTTTTAGGTTTTCTTTGAAATAGTTATATTTGCCGCCTAAAATATAAAATATTCTTATTTTAACTTAAAATATTTGTAAATTATATTATTATCGACAACGAATGTGCTGTATTTCGTGATATTATTACCTAACAAGCTAATAGGGTTTTTGCTACTTTTTTTTTGCCGCAGCTGTAGTTTAGGAATATATATGTATATCTAAGACTAGATGCAAATCTTTTGAATAACAACGTAGTCATTTTTGTTTTACTAATTTTTAGGACACAGTGTTTGCTAAAACAATAATAACTTATTCTAGAACTGTTCCCTGTAACTCCCTATTTAGGTAGAAAAACTACAGTCCGGTGTGACTGTGAGATACCCTGCACGCAATCCTTTGTGGGACTCAAAGCTTTAATGGACACAAGGACATTAAAAAAAATCATATTAACAAATGAAGACAAATGCTAGGAACATAAAGAGCAACACCCCTCTACTCAAGAGTAATCATAGGAGGAACCCCCTCCCCTAATGATAAGTTAAAAGTGACGATTGCGCTTTAAACTTAACACTACATAAATAGTTTAATTAATTTCAAAATCCGCACTTGGCTGAAAAAATGTATACAGGAAACTTAAAGCAGCGTGCCGAATTTAGGCAAAACTTTAACGATTTATTGTGACTAAACTAAGAGCGTCCCCAACATAATTTTTATACATATATGACTATACATGCATCTTCGCATATACATATGTATATATAGTAGATGTAAAAAGTTAACTATATGAAATCATTGCTACTAATTTCAATGAGAAAGCAAATTTTTCCAGACATGTGTTATACACCAAAAGTTGAACAATCTCAATGGCTATACTGCCTCGAGTGATGCTGAATATATTCTTTATGTTGTCGGGGATGGCTAGTGCTCCCTGTTACATACTTTCTCGGTTGGCACTAAGTTATAATACCCTTGTATCTTTTGCGTACCTTTGAAAAAGTTAAGTTTTATTTCTTGACCTGTGTTGTGTTGTGAATTATTTTTGCAATTTAAAAACTTACACTTGGTATATTATCACTATTGCAAACTTGTTCCGATAGCAGACGATCCCGGATTTCCCACGCAAATATGCTCGGGCATTCACGTTTATAGTCAGCAATTTTTTGTACGACCGGAGTTGTGGCTACGCGTGGCTTTGACCCACCTATCGCTCGAGGCTTAATTGATCCTGTTTCATAATATCTAAAAATAAATAAATAAAATATTTTTTGAGTGTTAAATGATTTTTCAATCAACCAATTCTGTATTTATTTTTTTTATATCAACTTCTGTCTCACTAAACTTGAAAGCGGTCAAGGGGCTTTTACGTTATAATATTTATATAATATATAATATTTATAAAATAATTAAACTAAAAACAAGAAAGGAAGCTAACTTCGACAAGCCGAAAATAATATAAATATAAATAAACGATCTTATATTTTGTTTTAATCCGAAATGTTTAAAAATAACGAAAATCGTTGCAAACTTAAGACTAAAATTATAATAAGGATATAAAAATAAAGGATCATACATATACATATTTCGTTTTAATCCGAAATCTTTAAAAACAACCGATCGTAATTTGGATAAAATATTTAATTAAAAGATTATATACATATGTACATATTAAATTTTAATCCTAAATATATCGGATATATAGCCAAACAGCTATAAAATATAGTGGTTCGATTTTGACCGTTCGGACACATATACATACAGTGCTGAACATAGGTGTTGGCACAGTTGCAAATGTAAACTTTAAACGTTATTCCCAGGCGTATGCGGCATTTGAATGATTCAATTTTGTTGTATATAGTTGAATCGCGCCTTTAAATTGATACAAAACAGAATACAACATCATAAACTGATGCCATAGAATATTTGGGAAAATTAATAGAAAATTTTAATATTTTGTTGATTTTTTCAACAGTTGAGTGTAGATCAGAACTCTAAATACCTTACTTAAGTCAGAAGGTATTTATTACGCTTTGAATTTTAACAAAATAAGAACTTTGTAGGAGAATAGGTAAGGGGTGGGTGTTTTTATATTATCAATACTTTTTACAGCACCGTTAATGACTCTTATAGCTGTCATAGTAACGGTTAGGAAAAAATCAGACTGCAAGGAAATACTTCAGCCACTCGAAGTAATCTCCTTCCTTGTTGCTAGCTTGGTTTTAACTGAATTTAAATAGTGAAAGCGTTTAAAACAATAAAAATGCTTTCCGAAGAATAGCTTTTATGTGTCATTTATGTTCTTCCGTGTCATGTACACTCTAAAAACTACTAAACCAAAGACATTAGAACATTAAGATGAGTAAAGCCATATGCATTTTTTGCACTCGAATTTTTCGTGCTGACTCTAAAGGCAAGATCAAGGTAACCAAAAAAATAATGTTGTTTAAAGCTAGAAAGAAAGAGCGCATACAGAAACATCTGACGACTTTATGTGTGCAGACATTTTTTCAATGATTCTGTGGATTCTACAAATACACATTTGCTTGATCTGTGTATACTCACACATAAAAGGTAATTTTAGCAAATCGTAACATGCATATTGCAATTTAAATGTATGAACGTTCAGCATCTTAGTAATTATATTCGATCATTGACTAAATAATGGGATATAAATATTAATGCAGAGGCTATTAAATTAAATAAAATCAATAACTGTATTCACACAGGTGACTCCCGTTCACCGATCTGCCCGATAGCCAATTTAATTTGTGAACAAAAGTATATGAAATCTGTTGTTTTATCAAACAAAAACACCTCTTGACAAGGTGAAATAAAAGTGACGATAACACCGTCAACTTCAAAGGTTTCTGTTATCAAATTTTGTGACGATTAATAGTAACGTTAACAAAAATAAATTACAAATAATTCAACTTGTTTCTAATTCGAGACGTTGGTCTTTAGTTTCGAGGCTAGATTTACATTTTACAGCTTAGTGTCGAACAGACAGACGCACGTGGCTAAATCGACTCGGTTGGTGGTGTTGATCAGGAATATACCTACATATATACTTTATGGGGTCGATACTCCTCTTTCTCCTTCTTACATACGTTATCGGTTGACACTAATAGCCTTGATCCACTGCTACATATTTCCGAAAGTGGACCGTAGGTGGTTCCACTGCTCCAGCTGAACAGCTGAACCGGCTTTGTTTTCATTTGAATTGGGACGGCGTCCATCATATCGAGCCCAAAAGCGGTCATTTCAGGCTTTCTTTTGCGACACTTGGACGACGTGGACACCGTGTCCTCTTCAAAATGAATCGACCCATTCAAGGACTTATTAATATCTATGCTTGGAGCTATAAAATCTTGTATATCAATGAAAAATCTGATGTTTTCTGCCGCGATCGCGAAGCAGAAATATTTCCCTGCCATAGCTTAAGGAGCATCCTATAATGTAGTGGCGACCACACAATGTTGCGCTGAATCTAATTTTCACTTTTTTGTCAAAAATATTAAAAACAATAAGAAATTAGGGAAGGGCTATAAGTTTTAGGAAAGGAACTTACGAAATATCGCTAAATAATCGATATTTTTTGGTATTTTTATTAGCATGTACAGGAACGGGGACCGTCTGTTCATTTTGGATGGACCAATCTCCCTTATGGGAGACCCCGTGTAATAGAATGAACCATTCTCGAGAATGAAGCAGTGGAACAAGGCTATTAGTTATAATACCGGGAACCGGGAATAAAAGTTATTTTTCCTTATATATAACGTGTTCAAAAATGTTGATTTTAACATTTTTTTCTGTTTTCTTAAAGAGAATTGAAATAATAAAAGTAATAAAGATAAGAAAGTTCGACAAAATAGGTAAATTTGAAAAATGAAAATAAAGCAAAACCATTCAGTTGAATTATATCCACGGTTTAAGAGACACCGACTAACCTGAGTAGAATGTAATATTACGTCTTAAAAAAATGAATAATTGATTGTTTCAAACCACCACAAATACGAAGAAGCTCAAACTAGTTTGAAGGGATAAATGTGTGTAATTACACAAATTTGTATGTATGTACATCTGTACATATGTATGTATTTCGTTTATTTATTTTGTAAAAACTTTGTTTTATTTAGTCTGAGCTCTCACCTGCCAAGAATTTTGCTAACACATCCGTTAGAAACTTGCAATATTCTTGAAATATCACATGGACGGGCACCCGAATGGGCCAATTCCACAATTTTTTGACGAGTTGAGTCGGGTAATGGCCTTCCATTGACATAGACGCCGCCCAACTGATTAATGCCACTGTGTCCCGCCGTCGAACACCCAAAAAGTGAACTCTGGCCGACAGTCGAGTGCGGGTGGTGGCCATGCATAATGTGTTCCGTTGTTAGCATCATGATTGATTAGTTTAATATATTTAATACGAGGTGGTTAAGGAAAAAAAGCTTCGATGACACTCAGAGCATATTCACTGCTTCTTCGTTAAACTTGTCTTCGTAACTAGATTATGTGAATTTCCGTCATCACAACAGAGAGCACATTTTTGTCATTGTATAAATTTTCTGTCAATATATCGGCGGGTGGTTAGTATTTGTAGTTTTTGGCAAAATATTTTACTGTTAACCAGGGATAAATTACAACCGTTCACTTTAAATATTTAAAAACACACAAGGAGTATTATAAATAATATTAATAAGTACATGGTCCCGAACAGCAAACGAATACTTCCGCAATTCGCTGTAGGTACGTTGGGTCACCGCGGCGAGCCCCAGCGACCTAGTTTATTAATCTGCAAATAATTTGCATTCGAAATTATCAAACTCGTGACGTTTTAGTTTAAACAAAAATGTCTTCTTTTACTAACTGGTTTTCCATCAGATGACGAGGCGAGGCGCGCACTAAGCCAAGCGAAACGTTAATGAGCTCTCAAGCGAAAAAACACTGGCAAGAGCAGCAGCAATAGCAATACAGTGAAAAACTTCTCTTCGTCGGCCATTTTGAGAAACTTCGTTATATATACAGTTGTCTCTTTTTGTTGGCAGTTATACTGGGGCAAGCGGTTATGACTTGAAGTGAGATAGAGAGAGAGACATGGGCCGATATGGAGGTAATGGCAAAAGGCAAGACCAATGGGAATCAAGCAGGAGAAAGATAGGTATATACATATCAGTTTGCGAAGAAGAAAAGGCCGACCTATCTTGTTTAAGTGTATTGGTTGGTTAATAATAAAACGCGGAGCAACTTTAACTTTATGAATTTACAGTGATAACACGGGATTCGTATAAACCTACGTACTTATGTACATATGGACGTATACACATTACGTATCCAAATACTTATCCGTCTGCGTATGCATATGCTTGGTTGTGTTTAATGCTTTATCAACTTTTCTGCAGCCATTTTTTGGTAGTTGTTTATATATTCATACATACATATGTACATATCTTAAATTTTACGTTTACCGCGCAAAAAAAACAAAATCTGAGTTTAGAATTGAAAATATTCATTTGAGAACAAGAGATACAATATATGTATGTACATACATACGGATGTATGTTTTTTTATATTTTGTTTTTGGGCTAAATCTCATTGCAGTTTTGATATTATGATTCCAAAAATTACCTTTATTTTTCTTTATTTATTTTTATTTTTATTTATTTTGTATATTTATATGTTGTATATTTATGTATATATATATATATGTTGTATATTAAAAACTGAGATTTACATTTGTATCTACATAAGTATACTTAATAGCTTTTCAGGTGCAAATTTATTATTATTATTTAAGTTACAAATGTATGTACATAGCTGTTTGCAGCGAGTGAGTAATTCTTGACGCTATTTAAGTATATATGTACATACATATGTACATACATATATTCTTGATCAGCATCAACAGTCGAGTCGATCTAGCCCTGCTCGTCCGTTTCTACGTAACCTAGTCTCTCAGTCCTAGAGCTATCTGAATAAAACTTTGCAGAAAGTGTTATTTTTATTGCACTTAGTATATAAGTCGTATATAGTGTATATAGTATATAGTGTAAGTTGGAACTGGTCATATCAGACAACTATATTATACATACATATGGAAATATACATATGCCATAAGGGGCTGTCCACATATTAAGTAATCACGTTTTTGATTATTTACGACTCCATCCCCCCTATGTAATCAAGAATGATCATTGGAGGCACCCCCTCCCCTATGATTACGTAATTATAAAAAAAAAATTACCCAAAATTTCATCAAAATAAATATGTTTGTTTATAAATACCTTAATATAAAATGATTACGTAATCATTGTCCAAGAACCCCCCTCCCCAGATAATCAAAAGTAATCATTTTGCTGACCCCCTCCCCAGCATACATACATAGGTGATTACGTAATATATGGACAGTCCCTAAGAACGATCGTGAACTAAATGGGACGAAGAATTATAACGTTTTTGTTAATCAACCGATTTTAAACTATATTTTATAATGTAAAACACATATTTTGTTCCGAATTTTGTTTAATTTTATTAGTAGCATGGTGCCGAACTAAATAAAGTTAAATTAAATTAAATTTAACAATATAATGCGTTTTGGAAAGCGAGAGCGTTTTTTTATTGAAAAAAAAACCATAAACGGTCATGCTGGATATAGGGTCTTGTGAAAGGATACATTGCTGTAAAAATATTGATATATAAAAACACAGAGGTCTTACCGATTTTCCTAGACAGTCAGATACATTTACCGATTGCTTCTATAGTTGCTACACAGGCAAAATGTTTTTGGATTTTGATTGATATTAACTGATCCCCTACGTAAAAATGTGTGTGTATTTTTTCCTTGTCTTGCGGATTGTAATGATTCTATTGGCAATCATCTGAAGTAGAAAATTGTACCTGCGTTTTTTAAAGATTATGTGCGTTCTTTAAAGATTTTTTTTTTTTGTCAGTTAAAAACAAATAAAACAAGTAGGAAAGCTACAGTCTAGGGTGACCGACTGTGAGATACCCGGTACCCAAATCATTGTCGGTGAAATTAACAAGCACACTGAAATGAAAAAAACAAAATGTTGACATATGAAGACAAATGTTGCTAAAAACATGTTGAGCTACATTCAAAAAAGTCAAATGATGCTAGGAACATATTGAGCAACACCCAAAAAATAGAATTTCTGCAGCTGTATGCAGCTGCATTACGAATTAATACCAAATTTTAAAACAAACTTGATCTGCGCGCAACGGATTAGAATGCTGTCACCAAATTTTGTGGCTCTAGCTCTTACAGTTTCTGAGATCTGTTTACCAACACGGACAGACGGACATGGCTAAATCGGCTCGGCCAGTGATGCTGATTAAGAATATATATACTTTATGGGGTCGGAGCTGCTTCCTTCTGCCTGTTACATACATTCTCATTTGACGCTAACTGATAATACCCTTGTACTCTATGGGGTACAAAGCGTAATAAATAATTATATCTTGAGTTATGTATGTTCCTATATGTTGAAAATTATGCAGATTTTCCTATTATTTTGCTATTATTTCTCTGATAGCTATATTAGTAGTCCGATTTTTATAAAATATAAACAGTAATTTTAAAATATTAAGATTTTACTATGTTTCTTGTGGCAGCTACATATATGATATAATCATCCGATATGCCCTGTTCGGACTTCTATTTATACATACTATACCAGCTAAAAGAAGATCATTTTCAATGATTCATTCATATAATTTTTAAACTCTAAAACCTATAGCTGTCCTATACCTGTTATAGTAACGTTTGACTCAAGCTGGGATTTCGAATCATTGAAAGAAATAACGCCACCAAGTAAAATTCGGATTATTTAGAGGCAACCCCTAAAAGACTGCCAACTAAGCTTACGCGCACTCAACATCCTGTCCGACACGTTTTTGGGATTTTTGAAGTCACACGCACCAACGAATCCATTCGCTGAATGCTCCACCCCAATTTCGTTCCTTCTATTTTAGTGCGCCGGCATTCAATTTTGTTTGGATTCTTCAAAGGGATGCATTCCTAGAACGACTTTTTGTCATTCCAACTGCGTGTGCCAACAAATTTCATGGCGCCTTATGAGAGAAGGTGACGAATCTGATTTCGACAGGAATGTGTGAAAAGCGTTAATTTATTCTCAATTGTGAGCTGTGAGCTTTAGATATTTTCTATATTTTAAATAATAATGCATAGATAATGTACATAGACAGAACGGATGGGTTGAGATGCCTCCTATTCTAATTTTCATTTGAAGTATTTAACTCAGTGAAGATGGGTATAGTGTGTTATTTATAGATTGAAAGAGTAAATTTAGCCATAGCCAACCAATTTTATCTGCTTTTAAGCTAAGCCGGTTAAAATATTCATCAGTATCCTGACGGATTTATCATGGATTAGTTTATTTTAAATACATATGTAACAGGGTAGCAAGTGCAAGAACTCCCACGCAAAATTGTGAAGTTATTAAAGATGGTTATATTTATAAAAATAGTGCGTCTTTGGCAGGGTTGTTCAATACAAATACTGAATAAAATATATGTGAGGCATATTTATGTTAAAAATACATAACACACATATATTAAATGGGTTTAACATTTTTTATGGTAATTTATAAAGTTATCTTAATAATATACATTTTACATTTTTATTAATAACCCAGAGTGTAACAGATATAGCAAATCTAAACAAACATTTTGTCTCTTTTGAGCCACCACTTTTGAGGCCATTGAGATTTATCTGATTCATTTTGTTATCACATGTCACAATTTAGTTCCAGTCTACGATTTGAATCGGTTGGGCCACAAAATCATAAAGAAAAAGGGGGATCAGCTGTTATTTTTCACAACGATTCCAAAAATTAATGACACACAAAATGAAACGCGGAAAGTGATGCTGTCAACAACACTTGTTCGATTGGGATTAAAGAAAACAATGCTATAAGAGAGCTAAGGCAGAGCCAGATAAATTTGCCACAAAATACAAAAGCCACTCAACACAACACAAAATCAACAAAATTGTTATCGACAATTGAATTAAATCAGGTACTTAGATAGAGACACTTTGCCTACTTTAAATTAAAAGGACGTTTTGATAAATATTTGATTGGTATCTATCTTCGCTTTAGCTACACATTTGTAAATAATAATATTATCAAACGAAACACCTCTACCTTTAACTCAAATGTCTCCTATTCATATATATATGATATATTTCGCGGACTTTAAAATAAAATTCAGTTTGAAATATTAATTCAGCAAATGAAGAGGTCTTGTTATTCAGTCGTTTTATTTTCACCGACGAAATCTTGTTAATTGAATATCTTTTGAACTATGTGTCGGATTGCGAAGATTTATGTGTTGTTAGTCGCGGCAGAATTCAACCAAATACAAAAATGTTATACACCAGCCCTAGTTTGGGAAAAGTGTCTTTTGCATTTTCACCTCCATTTCTTCTGAATCAACTGAAGTTTCAAATATTTGATATTTGCTTATGTTTATCACTGTGACGATGAGCACTGAGACTGTGGTGCGCAAGGAGACTACTATATAAAACCGTATAATTGAAAATCTGCTAAGATAGTCCGATCAGAACCATTTATATCTTAATCAAAAGGTATTATAAACCTCTTTGAAACGGCCTACTAAAATTGTTCAAAAACGGAGTAGTTTAGGAGAAATGGGAGTGAAAGCGCGAAATTGAAACTTTTGAAAATTGGAGCTGTTGGGGTTGGTGGAGCAAAAATGCAAAAAAATTTAATGTTATTGTGATCTAGTTTTAAATACCCGTCAAATGACACATCAATAATCCCGATCCGATACTCCGTTCAAAAGATATTAAAAAAACAATGTTTTGACGGCCTTTCCGAAATGAAAACGTTTGTCTGTTGATTGTCTGTCTGTGGGTCTGTCTGTCTGTAGACTTTTTTGTTTAAGAGTCCTGAAACCACTTTTATTTTATTTAACAGCTCGAGCTGAACAGCTTTTGTTCTACGACTTTTTGGTTTTCCCGCTGGTTTGGCGGAACAACAGCTATATAAGCTAGATTTCCCGCGCCCATTACTTCTAAACGACTAAAATTACAGAAACGTGCTATATGTCGATGGAAAGGTATTTTTATATGATAATTACTTTGCCTTGACAAAATTTATCTAAATATTATAATTAAGAATTTAGATCTAAATTTTTTTTTAAAAAATATTTTTAAATATTTTTTAAAACATGGCTTTTACGATATTGATATTCACTTCAGGCCATATAGCCCTTGAGATTGCTGCTCACCTTTTGGGGTACAACACATTTCTCATCAAAATTAGCAATGATCCCATATAGCTACTTCTTACATGGATGTTAATTTTTCCCATTTGGGTGTTAAACAAAAACTTCTGATATCACTCATAAACACCTCTAACGAGGTACCACATTTTGTGACGATAATTGGAGTTCAGCTAAGATGTCTGATATCAAATTTTGTAACGATTAATAGTAACGTTAACAAAAATAGATCACAAATAATTCAACTAGTTTCGTTTTCGACTACCAAAATCGTAAGAGTTGTTTTTAACAAAATTAAAAAAACTTAATTTAATTTTAAATTTGTATATAAATAAATAATGTCAAAACAAAGTGATTATACCTTTAAAATACCTTACCAACGAATTATAGCACGTTTCTGAAAACTTAGTCGCTTAGATGCGCGATAAATATTTTTTTCCTGTTTTCCCGCCAAACAAGCGGGAAAAACAAACAGTGGATAAAATTAGAACAAAAATTTTAAAACGTTTTTCAAATTATAATGTTTTAAGTTTTTTTTCTAGTTATCCAAATTGTTTTCCTGGCAAACTAGCGGGAAAACCAAAAAGTCGTAAAACAAAGTTGTTCATCTCGAGCTGTTTAATAAAATTAAAGGGGTTCCAGTACTCTTAAACGAAGATTTGACACAGAACGACAAACACCAGGACAAACGTTTTCGTTTCGAAAATGCCGTTAAAATCTTTTTTATTGAATATCTATTGAACTGAGTATCGGATCGGGCTGATCGAGGTGTCATTCGACGCGTATTTAAAGTTAGAAAACATCAGAATTCAAAATTTTGCGATTTTTTCTCCACCGTCCCCAACAGCTCCCATTTTAAAAATTTTCATTTTTAGTGCACTTTTATTTCTCCTGAACTAATCCGTTTAAAATCTTAGTATGCAGTTTTAAAGAGTTTTACAATACCTTTTGATCAAGATATAAATGGTTCGGATCGGACTATCGGAGCAGATTTTCAATTCTCTATATACATAGTAGTCTCCTTGCGCTTCACAGTCTCGATGCTCATCGTCACTACATGGTCCACAGTGGTATGACGTTTCTTATGATTTTCGGGGACGAAAGTGAACGTGGCCAAATTTTAAAACAAAGTTGATCTGCGTGCAAGGGATTAAAATGCTGTCGCCAAATTTGTCCCCAAATGTGATGTCGGGGACAGCATTTTAATCCGTTGCAACGATTTTATGGGTCTAGCTCTTATAGTCTCTGAGATCTGTTGGCTGATTCAGACGGACATACGGACGGACAGACGGACCGACAGATGATGATCAAGATCAAGAATATATACGTTATATATCAAGATCAAGAATATACATATATGTATATTTTCTTGAGTCGAAAATCCTTCATTCACTACGTTGCAAACTCCTGTTCAAGATTATAATACCCTGCAGAGGTATAATAAATTCTAAGAACAAGGTAAAAAACACACTAGAAAGGAAAATAACTTTGCCAAGCCGAAGTTTATATACCCTGACAGATAATAATACACATTAAATTAAAGGATCACATATTTAGTTTAATTTTGACAGCTTTAAGACAAAGAAAATCGACTAATTTGGCTCGATCGTTCCTATGGCAACTTTAAGATATAGTAATCCGATTTGAATGAAATTTAAGATCTGCTGTATAATTATATAGGGAAGATAAGCCATTTTGGTCCTTTCGTTTTCGGTCGTTCCAATATATGTATATACTGCTTGCAACAGAAATAAGACTATGTTGAAAATTGCTTAAAAACTGAGAAAAATCGACTCGGTTTATGACGATTATCAAGTATTTATATACTTATATAGAATACATTTAATGTGTAATAACTCTCATGTTTATCATCCGATTTGACCCAAGTTTTTAGACTACGTCCGCGTAAATATATTAATTTCATATCTATTTATTTTAAAGCAAAAATATTCGAGGGCGGTAGTGGGCGTGGCCAAATTTTGAAACAAACTTGATCTGCGTGCAACAGTTAGGAAATATGTCCCCAACGTTGGTGATGCTAATTAAGAAAATATATACTTAAAGGGGTTGAAGGTTTTCCATTCTGCATGTAACATGCATACATACATTCTCGGTTGGCACTAAGCTATGTATAATACGCCTGTACCCGGGTATAAAAATTATAGCACGGGTTATCATATCAGTACCAAAACATATATAACAAAACAATCTAACAATATATAACAATATAACATCCCAATATAAGTATAATTACTAAGCCTCGTTTTTACTAGAATAAATCGAGCCGTAGTCGGCGGCGCTGGCGAAAACGACTCTTTAATGAAACCCTGTTAATGTCTTGAGGTAATACTAAATCCAATTGGTAAAGCCAGGGTTCAGAATATAACAAATTAAGCTTCACATTTCTGCCCAATTTTTGAAGGCTCCCCCTTTTTCCTTTTCCAGTTGAGTGACTAATTGCTCATTGAAGTAGCATTGCAGCTTCGGCTACAACCGAGCGATTTGTGATTTGGATGTTGGTCCGTTGAGCCCGTGCCCCTGATGATGACGACGACAACGGACCATCCTCAGCAGAACCACGGAGCTAAATCGTCATTGTAATTGTCATTGCCGTCTGCATCCATTGGATAAGCTTAGGGCGGCGCATCACATCGTAGGCTACATTTTTTCTTTGGCTTACATTTTGCAAAAAAAATAATTAAGTGATTCTAACGTTTAGAGTGATCCATTGACTAATATTGTAAAACACTGCAAACGTACTCGGCATGGCTTAAAAAAAAACTAACGCTCTAAAGCATTAAAATAAATAATATATTTTTTCTTCCTACAGAGAAAAGCTATAGTCGATTGTGATTGACTGTGAGATACCCGGTACCCAAAGCTATGTACATAAAGCTAAAAGACAAATCCATTTTTCTGTAGCACGCCCAGCCGAATTGGTCTAAAGCACCTGCCTAAGACTCTTCAAAACTATTACTCCGATCGACCTAAAAAATAAAAGTTCTAGGAACAACATAAAAATAAAAGAAGTAGAAAAGCTACAGTCGAGTATGACTGACTATGAGATACCCGGTATCCATGGCATTGTGGGGGAAATTAAAAAGCACATTCAACATGAAAAAAGAAAATGTTGACAAATGTTGCATGAAACATGTTGAGCAACACCCAAAAAAGAAAAATGTTGCTAGGGATATGTTGACCAACAAGCACTGGCAGTCTCAACATAAAAGATGAAGAAATATACACAGAAACTTTATTGTGGGGAAGTGGGCGTGGATAAATTTCAAACCAAACTTGATCTGCGTGCAACAGATTCGAATGTTGTCACCAAATTTTTTTAAGTCTAGCTTTTATAGTCTCTGAGATTTGTTTTTTCAAACGGACAGACAGACGGACAGACGGACATGGCTAAATCCATTCGGCTGGTGACGCTGATCAAGAATTTTTATACTGAATGGGGTCGGAGATGCCTAATTCTGCCTTGTACATACATTCTCGGCTGGCACTTGTACCCTATAGATACCGGGCCCTTGTACCCTAAGGGTACCGGGTATTAAAAAAACATAACACAACATAAGTTCGAAACCACGTTTCCAGGCTCGACTAACCATATGCAGCGAGTCTGAGTGAGAGTACGATCGGGCTGAAGATAGAATAACTTTAATATGTAATAGCTTCCATGTTTACCACTCAATTTTACTGAAATTTCGTTTTTCATGCTTTTCGAAGGCGGTAGTGGGCAAGGCCAATTTTTTAAATAAATTTTATCTGCGGGCAACACATTGGAATGATGTCAGTCTCTGAAATTTGTTGATTTACACGGACAGACAGGCGACAGACGGACATGACTAAATTGACTCGGCTGGTGATGCTGATCAAGAATATATATGTATATACTTTATGGGGTCGGGGATTTCTTCTTCTACATGTTACATTCATTCTCAGTTGGCTCTAAGTTATAATACCCTTGTATCCTATGAATACCAAGCATAAACATATACATTCGTCTTATTGAAAATTGGAGTAAGCTATTTAAAAAATGTGTGAATTGGCTTTCACCTTGTTAAGAGAAAAGTAAAGATCTCAAGAATTTAAGAGAATAGAACTAGTGTAGGCTAGCTGCGTCATTTGCATTGCACTTGGATTACCGCAAAATAAAAAAGACATCAACAAAAATGTATATCTCGACTGAAACTGCCAACAACAGAAATCTGATAAAATAAGGACGGACTGACTGACTGGATATATCAACTGATTACGCTAATTTAACTTCATCAGTAGAGATACGCCTACTTTTCCATATATATGTATATTGATGCTGCTGATGTTGAAGTGACGCAAATGTGTGTGGCTCACCAACAATACCGCACGCGTCTACAGAACGAGAGGACGAGGACGAACACCCCAAACCCTAAGTCAAATATACAACACAAAAACGGACAGGGGCAGGAACCAGGACCTGGATGTGTATTTGAGGGCTAGGGATGTATATTTGGTGGAAGAAAAGAAACAGAAAGGGGACTTAAACTGCGAGCAGGCAGGGTTGTGTGAGATGAGTTAGGGTTTGGGGTATCCCTTTGATTGTTTTTTGGGATTTTCATTATTTCATCTCAATGGTTTTGAATTCATGAAAATTGTCGAGACATTTGTTATACAATAATTTAATTTGCTTTCCTCCTAGATAAGCCTTTAAATTATACATCCAGCTGTTATAGTTCAGAGACTGTGATTTAAATAGTTTGGTTCTTATTATTTATAAAGTATATAAACCAGAAACAAAAACAAGTCAAGTGGTTAAAACTTTTTAGCTCACTCGACACTCGTAGGATTTTCCAATATTTTATTTTTTTTTATTTTATTTAATTAATTTTTTATTTCAATAAATTCCAATTATACAACAAAATTCAAATATTGAACAAATCCAACATGTTTTGATAGCCGTTGGTGTTAATAAGCTAATCAAGTTTTATTTTTTGTTTAAGAACAGAAACAATGGACGTTATGTCCGGGGTCTACGGAGGAATGGTACACATCCTCCATTTTGTTAAAAAAAATATATATAATACTTATGTACTTCATGTCTAACTTTACTAAACCTACTTTCTTGATTGGCTCTTTTATTTCCCAAAATAAAATTTCAAAAAATCCTTCCTTTTTTTGGTCATATATATATATATATATATATATATATATCCAATTATGGTTATACAGTACATTTTTCATAGCTCTCTTAAGTATCTTGCACGCAACAGAGGCATCTTGAATTATCTTTTCTTATTTTATTTTACTTTAACTTTATATAAAACATACACATCTTGTCTGGATTAAACCAAATAAAGTAATCTTTAGTTAAGATCAGTATTTATTTCATTATATTCATTATTCTTTAAAATAAATATTAAATTTCAATATTTATTAATGAGTTTATTATGTTCGGTACCAAGGAACAAGTATTATAACTTATTGAAAACCGAGAATGTATGTAAAAGGCAAAAGGAGGCATTTCCGACTCTATAAAGTATACATACCGATCAGAAATATATATATCTTGAAATTGCATACTAAGATTTTTAAAAAACGGAAATGGCAGTGAAATTGCGAAGTGAAAATTTTGAAAATGTGTGCTATTGGGGCCCGTGAATATACATACTAGCTTAAAATACGCGTTGAACGACACCTCAATCATCCCAATCCGATATTCCATTTAACGTATATCTAATAAACTAGCTTTAAACGTCCTTTTCGAAATGAAAACGTTTGTCCCGATCCTTGTCTGTTTGTCGTTTTGTATGAACTCTTTGTTTTAGATCGTGAGACCACTTTTATTTTATTAAACGGCTCGAGCTGAAAATCTGTTTTTCTACCTTTTTTTGGTTTTCCCGCTAGATTAGCTAGAAATTAGTACCAATGATCCCCCATAGTTAACTTTAAGCATTTATATAGATACATATAAAATAAAGATGTAGAGTCATATCAAAATACAAAATATTTTAATTTGAAAACCTATTTGTTTTTTTTTTACCATTTGGGTTTCAAACAAATCTGATAACAAAAAAAAAAAACAATTTCTAACGAGGTGAGATATAAGGGTCAAAAGCACCAACTTCAAAAGTTTCTGATATAAAATTTTATGACGATTAAAGAAACATTTCCAGAAAATAAATTAAAATAATTTACCTAGTTACGTTTGCGGCACTAACTGCAAAATAGATATAAATAATAAATATAATATAAACTAAAGACTTCTAACAGATTGTCGAAATAGAAATTAGTTAAAGTGTTTGTCATTTATTTTTATGCGCGGTACCCATAGAGCACAATGGTAACCGAGAATGTGTGTACAGGCAGAAGGAGGTACCTCCGACCCCATAAAATGTATATATATTTTTAATCAACCACCAGCCAATTTTAGTAGAATTAGATGATAATCATGGAAAAAATGCTTTGTTTAATAAGCTCCTGCAACATCTATATTTGTGTTGGCAGCAACAATGAGCATTGTTCAAATTGTTCCTAGCAACATTTGTCTTTCCCTCTTATTTTAAAACGGATTATACGATTTAATAACGAAGCAAACTTGTATACTATATAATTACTATAATATTATAATATCTTATGCATCGAATAATATGCGGAATATTATATGTTAAAAACATGATATCTCGCCATATGAAATTCAATTTAGTCTTAACAGTGACAATTAAGAAGCTGCAAGTTTCCTTGTGGCCACATTTGCTGGGATCCAAAGGATCTTTCATCTGATCAAGGAGGATAACTATCGTCTTCAATTTCGCCCGTTTTCCAATTGGCGACTAAATTTCGCTTTCTAGGAGTAGGCTCGTTCCAAAGAGCGATAGGAGAGAATAAGGATCTGTCGATGTCAAGTCAATCCGTTGGGAAAATCCTTTAAAAAATACTTCCCTTGCTGGAAAAGAAATTTGGGTCCGGCTTCATTCAGTAGAATAGATCGGAGCAAAGCCTGGCGAAATGCAGACAACATTTTTCAGTTTGTTTTTTTTTCTCTTTGCACTTCC
Source organism: Drosophila tani (assembly GCA_008042535.1). Taxonomy (NCBI): domain Eukaryota; kingdom Metazoa; phylum Arthropoda; class Insecta; order Diptera; family Drosophilidae; genus Drosophila; species Drosophila tani. The sequence continues at coordinate 33,265 of VNJO01011997.1, read as the reverse complement.
TCTTTCTGCCATTTGGCAGAAGTAAAACTGCCCACAGATGATGTCAAAAATTGCTGATTAAAGTAAAATAGTTTTGCAGTTAGACTTCTTTTAAGTCAAATGATTTATTTTGTTAATGCCTAATTAAAAGAAATCAGAAGTGGTTCCATATATGTATTTTTTAAATGAGGTGGTTACAGTGGTCCTAGCTTCGAGAGTCAGAATCGGACAGGGTGCAGCACTGGCAATGATGATTTGAACGGGAAATCAATCATTAGAAATTTAATGGGTGTTTTGGATTTAGAAATACTAAATGCCTATTTTAGTAACTAAACATGCATAATTTTAAAAAATGTTGATGCAAGTTACTCATAAATAAAACCACCTTTATATGTAATATTTAAAGTTCGTTTTACCCGTGTAGAGCACGGTGGTTTGGAAGTGGGGCTAAGCTGGACCTAAAGCGTTTACTGTAGCACCCTGATAACGACTATGATTAAAAATGACTTATTTTATCACAAACTGACTAAACCTTTTTTTTTAAAGCATTAACAGTAGAGTCGATCTTGATCTGTTCGATTAAGCCGCTTAGCTTCCAAAGTTAGCATCTTGTTAACTAATAAATTAAAATGCAATAGTTATATACATTATTATTTTTTTTTTACTCCTGTAGTAGTATTTAGTTAATTGGCAGCTTCTATAGCTACCATCGATCGATAACAATAAAATTGTTGTTCAAAAGCGCAAAATGCCGCAAAGTGTGTAATTTGTCGAGGGAACAAAAGAGAGAAAGACTGGCGACGATGACTGCCAGGAACCAGGCGATATATAAATTCATCAATGGTGTGTTTAAGCAGTTTGTCAGTGCCACGTGGCGGGACGACTGTTCTCCATTCTCCATGTGGTCTTTTGAATTCTTTCGCTGGGCAACAGCAGGCGGTGGCGGGTGGCTTAACGAGTGCCCTTCGTCGCACATCGATTAGAGACGAGGATGAGGGCGTCGTGTGCCGGCTATGATGATGATGTAAAGCAAAGCGTTCGTTTGTCCAATTCAACAGCAGCAACTCAACCTATATACCTCCGAAACCAATTTCTCATTTCCCCCAAAAATCGCTGCTGGATACGAGGTGCAGTAAATACAGGGATTTAAACGCTCCGCGTTGCCATCGGTTGCTGGCTGGCCACTTTGCCGCCTTCATGTTGTTAACGCAACAACGAAAAATGGTTTGAGAGAAACGACCGACTCTATCCATGGTCTTAGAATAAATATAATAAGTCTTTAAAAAAATAACCGAATTAATATAATACATGCCTTCATGTAAATTTATCCCGATCTAAAATCTCCATACAAACAAACATGAAATGAGAGATTTAAGTAACAACTGTGTTTCCTTACTTATTTATTAAATTCATTTTAGTCAGAGCAAAAGGTATAAGATTTGGATAATTTAACATTGGTTAGTAAAAAAATTCAGAAGTTCTGAAAATTAAATAACAAAAATTGTAAACCGAAATCTTTTCCTATTCCGAAACCATGTAAAGGGTTTACAATATTTTTATCAATATTATAAATAAATAATAATTGCTGGAGCAATCTATATAATCGACGCAATAAATTAATAAACGAATGTACCCTTTTATATAAGCCAATAATATACGATTCGTATTCGGCACGCTCCTTTGTTAATTTCCCGTGCACACGCCATACACTTTCCCATTACCACTTAATAAGCGCTATTTCAAAGTCCCTCGACGAAACTTGCGTTGCTTTTCCCATTTTTCTTTTCCTCCTGATGATACGCCGTTTATTTAAAAATAATATTTCCGTATCCGGTAAATAATACGAAACGCGTGTTCCAACTAAGGCCATCGCCTTTTGGATTGTATAAGATATTGGCATAATTATCCGTCATAAAGCTTTTTTCCTCTATTTAAAGATACTCACTCAATTTACACAAACTCATAAACCATATTACCATACCCATACCTTATATGGGTTCCCGTTGAGTGCTACGGGTATATCCCTATCCAACTTAAATGTGGGGATGGGCTTTAAATCCAATTTTGTACTTCTATATGCAAGATATAAGATTTTCTTATACGCATACAATTGTGAAAACTATGTATGACGTAATAAAAAGGCAGTCCCATTAAGTGTTTATTGTTTTGATCATACATCAAACATGTCCGTATGTCTCTTCGGTTTTCAATTCGACTCAAGGGCAAATATACCATAAGGTCTCTTAAAAAAAATCGGAAAATAAAATTGTATAACTATTTATATAAAAAAATTGTATATCAAAAACGACAAACTAAATGTAAAAAGTTAATTGTATGCGGTTGGAATTGTAACTAATTTTAATGGGCTAAAGGTCCTCGAGTGACTATCAAAATTGTAATGCCAATTTTGATAAAATTGCAATACTTAAACAAAATATATTTTAATTATAATTTCCTAATTCTTTTATTTAAATAAATTATGTCAATCCAAAGTGATTAGAATTTTAAAATACCTTTCCAACGACATATAGCAGTTTCTGTATCTTTAGGCGCGGAAAATCTATATCTTTTAGCTGTTTGAAGACCAAAAATTGGTGGAACAAATGATGTTCAGCTTGACCTGTTCAATATAATAAAATAAAATATGTAGGTCGCAGGAATCTTAAAAGGAAAAAGGCTGACCAAATCTTGTTTATTTATTGAATATCTTTTGTCGGACTGAGGTGATTCAGGTGTCGTTAGACGATTTTTGAGATCTAGAATACGACCTTGCTAAATAACAGCCGCATTTAACAAAAAATATATTTTGGCCTTTTAACCCCCATTTATTCTGAAACAGTTGATTTTTTAAAAGTCCTAGTACATACAACCTTCTCTTAAAGCGAAATTTTTTGATTGGTATATCACTTTTTACGATAGCAAAATCGTAAACTGATTTTCAATTCAACATACATATGTACATATGTATATAGTAGTCGCCTTGCGCACTCGGTGCTCATCGTCACTATAGTGACTTCCACGTATGCGTAGACGGCCACAGTGAAATTTAATCATTTTTTCTTCTCCGAGATATAGCCATTTTTCACAATTTTCTGTTTAAATTAAAATAAAACAAAAAATAGTTAAATTATTTGTTTTTTTCCTTCTTAATTGTACTATTGTCACAAAATGTTATATCAGTAATTTTTTGTAAGTTTAGTTATTACGCCACACAAGAAAAGCTCTTGTTTTCGTGTTTAGTAAATAGTAACTATAGATCCCGGACACTGCGGGTAGGAAAGAGCGCCACTTTGGGGCATTTTATGTGTGGTCGATTATATGGTGTTAAAGAAGTCGTCCTTGTCTGTCTCGGCCGAGTATCCATAGGTCCGCAGGGTGTCGTCTGCGCAAACGCCGTTGGCCTAACGGTGTGGCAAGATATCTAGCCAAACGGTTGGTATGCGCTAGCAGGCGGTCTCTGTATCGGTTTGCAAATGTTGAAGTTGTTTCTGTTACAGGTGGTATTCCTGTGCCTTGAAATAGATGAAATGATTTTGTACGTAATGGTGCCACTTAACTCCCAGCATCCTTCTCAGAGTCTTCGATCTGCATGTTTGCACCCTTTTTGGTGAAGAGTCACAAGCGGTGCCCCAGCATGTAATTTCCCAGTTCAGTGTCGTAAGGACAATGACTTTAAATAGTCGCACCTTGGCTTGGAGGGATAGACCGCTATCAGAACCGGTAGCACTAGAGCGGTAGCATAAATAGTCTGTTTAAGCACGATTTTCATTAGAAACATACCAAGGACAATGCGTAAAGGATTTTTTGAAGTCGGAAAGGCTAAGGGTTGATATATATAGAATAAATTAAGTTTAAGAAATATTCCTTATTACATTGTTTCTTATAATAATATTAAAAACTTAAATGTCGTCTAGTTTTGAGTCGACCGCAACTAAGCTGAAAGCGAGTATACATATACATATACATATGTACAAAAACCAACGGTAAATCTTCCAAAAAAAGATTTGTGCCGATAAGGTGATTTATTTTTGCACGTTATGCTTTGTTGTTTCCCATTGTATTTACAATTTTTGCTCTCCGTACGTTGCAGAAATTTGTCGAGGGTTGAAAGAAAAGTTTTCTTGGTGTCGTATAGTTTTCATACACTCCTTATATATGTCGGAACGAAATCGGACCACTATATTCTATAGCTGCATAGGAATTATAGTGAAATTAATGTAAAAAAAAAAATTATAACTTCTCTGTTTTTCAACGTATTTCTATAAAATATAGATTATTATAGCCATAGCTGTTTTTACGGTTTTAGAATCACGTTTTTAATTACATTAAGATCGGACAACTATATCATATAGCTGCAATAGAAGCGATCGATCGATTTATATGAAAATGTTAAATTATACATGTAATATCTAAAAGTGTAGGTAAATGTTATGCCAATTTTCAAACTTCGATATTTTTTCAATATTACCAAAATGGGTCGATTTTCAATAATTCAATTGCAATCTTCTGCAAGGGTGTACAAACTTCGGCTTACCGAAGATAGCTTTCTTTCTTGTTTTGCAACATAGAATGATTACGGTTTTATATGCATACAAATGTGCATACATACAATTGTCTCCCATGATTTGTAAGAGCGGTAGTGGACGTGGAAAATTTTTGAAACCAGCTTGATCTGTTTGCACAAGATAAGAATGTTGTCATCATATTATGTAGCTCTAGCTCTTAACGTCTCTAATATATGTTGGGTTATAGTATAAACTTTATTACATATTTATGTATGTAGTATGTACATACATACATTCTCGGTTAACACTATAAAAGTCGTTATTAAAATAAAAATCGTTTGCTCTTCAACATACTAGGATATAATTCGAGAATTATGTAGGCTTATAAAAATACATACATCATTTCAAAATCACTTTTTTAGTTTGATCAAAACGGGACTACATTTTCATATAGTAGCTTCTATAGTGCAATTTATATGTCAATCTGGGAAAATCAGTAAAACAGTTGTCGGCACCCAGACACTCACAGTTTTTTAGTGCGTATGTATGCGAAGCTTACAGACCCGAATGTTACTAACAGACCCGAACAATTTGCTTCTCTGTTGCTGCGAAATCCGAGCAATGGTGCATGGGCGGCACCCGAACATTTTTAACATTTGATACGAAGCCGTTTTTACATAGCTTCGATGCTTGATACGACATCCTAACAGAATCCCAAACAAACACGTAGTGCTTATCTATATACATATGTATAATATGTGCCGTCAGCGCTGCCTGACAATTTTTCCTATGCACAGTGTATACGACGCTGCCGACCCCTGCAGTAAAACCAGTGTTTTAGATAAAAATGTTTTATACACCTTAGTAATCTTTATAGCTTAGGAACGGTTGGGTTAAACTGCAAGGGTATAAAAACTTCGGCTTTCCGAAGGTACCTTCCTTTTTGTTGTATATTCTATTGTAGAATATACCTACATACACACATACACACTTCCCGCCCTTTTACACAGTAGAAACAATAAAAGAGATCATCATGCACAGCCTTGTTCATGAACAAATCCCACATACAAAGCACATCATTTTAATTGTTTACTTCAAGGGTATTCTTAGCGCTCGCTACTCTATGTATGCTCTTCATCGCACCCCTAAGTAGGGTTTTGACTGTGTAAAAACTATTCAATGTTCCCTACATTTTGTCTTGCAACAATTTTGACCTCTTTTGTATGCTTACAGAAGATCCTTGTCGGCATTTCGCTTTGCGGTTTTTATCTATCCTTTGTTGATACTTAAGCTATATTAGGGTACCGCAATTTTCTCCCTTTTTTCAATTGTTACCAATATCAAAGAATAAATTCTTTTTGGATTGACCTCAAAAGTCTGCAAAGTCTGTGGGTGACATAGAAATTTTTGGAATAAGCATTTACTTTAATTTTAATAAATTTGGGAAATCATTTTTGTTGAGCTAACCTTTTTTTCAAACCTTTATGGTAACCCTGAAACCAAAAGAATCAAGAAATTTAAATAATAAAAATTAGCACTTGTATATAGATCATTTTATTTTCGTGTTACAATTTGAAATGTACATCGTATTTTACAATCAACTTTTGTTTATTTGCTTAAATTAATTATTACATATACATATGTATGTGTTAATCGATTTTCGATTTATTAAAACATCAACCATGCGTAGATAATTTCAATGATTTGGTTATTCATATTTATTTATATAATGTGTATCATACATATATTTACGAATCGTTTGTAAAATACTCCCAATATTTTCCTTTGTATATAATACTCCTACGATATAAAATTGTCTCTATTATTGTCGCGGAACTTACAAATTAGGTTTTATTGTCTATATAATATGCATTGTACAAGTGTAAATACTTATGGAATCATATAGAATATAATAGTAATATTATCACTGATGTGATCCATTCTCTGCTTTAATGTTCTCCCGAAATATGGATTTATTATCATTTTGAGTAATATAAAATGTTCTAGTAATATTTTGAGATTATGTGATAAAGGCAAGCTTTTTTATAATATCAATAGGGATAAACCATACTCACTTTTCAGCTTATAAATGCACAATTAACATATATTTCTACGATTCTTCATAAACAGCTTAACGGTAATTCAGATGAAAAAAAAATTTAATGCCAATGAGAAATAAAAGTTTGGTTTAAATAAAAAAACATTTTTACTGATATGTTTATGCTTGGTGAGAAAAATAAATCAATTTTAATAAATAAATAATATTATGGTTAATAATATTGAAAAATTCAGATTCATTAAAGGTAGATTAAGTGACAAACGTCTTATATGCTATTGTACTTTAAATGTACATACATAGAGATATACAGTTTTAATATTTTCAATAATAGCTCGATATGATACATTCATATTTTCAGATCAAAACCACCAATCACCAGACACAAAATGGATTTTTATCTAAGTTTGTATATATTTGCTCATCTACTTATTATTTACGATTGCTGGGGTAAATATTCCTTTCACTATCCGTTTATATGTATGTATATTATGATAGTCAATATCTGAATTTGACAATTTATGGGCTTTCTTGGATGTCTAATAATTTATAAAGGATAATGGGTTGCGTTTTATTAAAACCGCTAATTTTTTCTGAGCAGGCACAAATGCATATATGTATGTACATGTGATTATAATTGGTATTCTGGAGATTTTTAAACACATTTATTCAATATTGGCTTTATTTTTAATACTTTGGGAGTTCACTGAGATTCGATAGACGCATATATTTTGTGAGTAAGTATACCTCAATTGTGGTTTTTAATCTCTGTGCTCAAGCACAAGGAGTTCCTTTAATAACATCCACACATTTTGGCCTTATGGTTTGGACTTTTGTTGCATTCTTCCTGGAGTCTGAACCACAGTCATGATGTATAACTTTCGGATCGTCGTGATATGTCTTTAGTTTTCAGATGACTAATACAATTTTTGTTCTTTACTTCATAATTTGTAAGTATTTGTAGGTACTTTCCGTTTCTAGTCGTTATTAATATTCATTTTAAAAGAGTTTTATAAAATGAATTTTGAAGATCGGCCATTTAATATATGTATAGTGATAACAGCGTATTTTGAAATTGATTGTTATTGGTTGGAAGCATGTTGTTGTTTTTAGTTTTGAATTCAAATCGTAGAATTACTGAATTCATACATATATAAATAAGGTATCTCATTCGAAAAATATAGTTTACAATTAATTAAAATGTATAATCGATCGTTCATTCTGAGCTGGGACTTTTGATACCAATTTTGAAACTAATTTTGAAGACATTTAAATTCGTCGCTAATTTAGTTGGTATGTATTACAAAATGTGATTTCCTTTCTTTTACTTTTGTTTTCTAGACAAATTTCTTGAGTTTAAATATTTTTATTAACATCAAAATACATATTTACATTGCCAATTTTACTTGAAACTAAAGGAATTGTGTTTTACTTTAAACGTATATTAATAAAGAGACCCTTTTTTTAAATAATAATTAGGCCATAAGAGATACAGTTTAAGAGACAGCTTGTTTAATAGTTTTCGTAGTCTGTGAACTCCAACTCCAGTTGTTCAGTTTCTGGAATTATTTTCACTAATTGAACAGTATTAGCTTTTTTTACAGATGCAAAATAATTTTCATCTTTTGGCGGTTGAGGGTTATAGTTATATCCATCAAAAAAATCAAGATGTCGGCCTAAATTATTGCTGCCTTTATCTATTACTTTATTTCTTTCGGAGTTCGATGGTGGCCACGTCGTTAACCCTCGTAGAAATCGACGGAAGTTATTATTTACTTGCGGCTTTAAAATATTTTTGTAAGATCATATAAAAGTTATTAGCTATCCATAATATATTAATATAATTGCACATGCAAGTGTAATAGTATTCGGTACCGATTTCTACCAACAATACCTTATAAAAATATTTATTTTAGTAAAATAATACTTTGGTTAATAATACAAATATTATATATTTACCTCTATTAAAAGTGAACGATTTCGCTCTCGGAAATGTGATTTGCGTATTGGGTAAGTCATTGGTATACCTATAGTTGTACTATGATCTCTTTCAGCTATTAAATCGCCTGAAATGAGACCGGCTCGATTTATTTGAGCATTATTGCCATAATTCCCTGGAAATATGCTTTTAGCACTTTCTTTATTAATTAGGTACTCTTTGGCATTGTATGAAGGAAAAGAGGAAGCTCCGATACGACGTGTGGTTGCTCGATTTCCAAGCCTGTGATTATTTTTATTATTAATTTTGTCGATTTGCAAATTTTGTTCATTTAATATTGACATGCGATTAGTGTTGCTGTTGCTAAATTGATAACTTTCGCCGTCGGGGCTACGGTTTTCATCCATCATAATGGAATCGGAAGAGGAGCTGCTTGAGGTTGGAGGAATATAATTTGCAAAAATGCTGGAAAATGTTGGATTAAAGATTATAATATTTATTAAATTTAATTTATTGTAATAAAAACCTACTTTTTGCCATTGGCTATTTCCTTGAGAGCGGCAGCTCGTGCTGCCATTTCCTCGTCTCTACGTTGTTGGGTTAATTCTTTAGCTCTCTCTGTCCATATTAACTCTTTGAGCTTTTGAAAACTTCCTTGTATAGCCACGGAATTTTGGTTATCTTTAGTATTAGTTCCAGTTCCTCCACTTTCATTTGGTATTCCACCCATATAACGATTTTTATTCGATCTTCTTGATGAGGATGAGAAAATAACTCCACTTTGTGGACGGAATTCGGAGCCGTAAAATCGAGTTTGACTTGTCCCCGGAGGAGGATTACTTGATCCAAAATCCATTAGTCTTTCTCTCTGATTTTGTTCTAAGGGAGGTATTGGTATTCGTTGCGGGTAGCTTGGCTCTCGGCTGACAACCCGTCCAAACACTGGAGATCGAGATCTTTCCCTACCGCCCATCCTAAGTCTGATCACAAATAATATAGTTATTAAGATAAAAAAAATCTAAGAAATCGTAGAAATATATTACTTATTAGAGAGAAAATATGTCCTTAAACCTTGATTATGGGGTTCTAGTTTAAAAACAATAACATAGATAAGAAAATATAAAAAAACTTACGATCCCAGCATTCGTGAGTTTAAATAAAGTGGTTCCCAAACATTATACGTAAATGGGTCACGATACGTTGGTATTTCATTTGTGATTTCTGCCGCTCTCGATTGCCTTTTGGAAAATCTTCAAAAGAAATGTTAAAATGTTGTAAGTCCTTTTCCAAAAAAAAGTAAATTAAGAAAAAGCGACTAACATCCACATGGCGCGTAGCTGCTCGCATGTTGGCTCTTGCGAGTTGAGCGAGAATGTTTTTGGCACAAAAACTTCACCGACTGTTCGTACGCCACTGGAGGTATCATCCGTTTTTACAGCATTTTCTTTATTCACATTTCTTTCACGACTGCGAGGAGTGCCAAGATAGTTGGCATTTCCATATCGAAGAGTTGCCAAAATGACCAACACATCAAATTGTATGTACTTGATCTGCAAAAGAATTGTTCATTAATTATCTAATTATATCCGTAAGGTACAACGGGATTATAACTTATTGCCAACAGCCAATTTACATATGTAACAGATACCTCCTTCTGGCTGTCTCCGACCCTATAGAGCCGATGTTCGTTGGTACGTCAACTAGTCTCCCAGTTTTTGAGATTGAAACTTTTTTTTAGGTTGCAACTATCAGAATAGTCTTATTTTTAAGGCAATTAGTACATGTATATTTTGGAACGGTGAAATCAGACCACTATATCGAGCCAATTTTCGTTGTTTTTTAAGATATCGCATTAAGATTAAGCACATGCTCCTATAACTTAACTTAAGTAAAAAATTAAAAAAAAAAAATTAAGTTTCATCGCAATCTGACTGTATCTTACAGCTCTTATATGAACGATTGGGCCAATTAAGCCGATTTTCATTGTTATTAAAGATATCGGATTAAATCTTAATATATTTCCTATATTTTAATTATGGTATTAAATTTTTAATTTCTTCAATTTTCCTGCAAGAGTATGTAAACATCGGCTTGCCGAGGATAGCTTCCTTCCTTGTTTTATATACATATGTATGTATATTTATTTTAAACCGAAAATCACGACCTTAGATAAGCAATATCTTAACCCAAAGAGTACAAGGGTATTATAAGTTAGTGCCAAATGAGAATGTATGTAATAGGCAGAAAGAGGCATCTCCGACCCCATAAAGTATATATATTCTTGATCAGCATCACTAGCCGAGTCGATTTAGCCGTCTGTCCGTCCGTCCGTGTTGGTAAACAAATCTCAGAGACTATAAGAGCTAGAGCCACCAAATTTGGTGACAGTATTCTAATCCGTTGCACGCAGATAAAGTTTGTTTTAAAATTTGGGCACACCCACTTCCGCCCCCGAAAATCATAAATAACGTCATATAAGCTATAGTCGTGATTTTCGGCTTAAAGTAAATAGATGAATAAAATAAATAGGCATTCGCGGACGTTTTCTTTTTGAGAAAAATCGCATAATAAACATGGTAGTTATTAATAACAAAGTTTCTGTGTATGTTTCTTCTTCTTCTGTGTCAACCTGTTCATAGTAACATTTGTCTGTTTTGGGTGTTATTCAAAATGTTTCTAGCAGCATTTGTCTTTAATGGATGTTGCCCAACATGTTTCTAGCAACATTTGTTTTCATTAGTCAACATTCTCATTTTTCCATGTTCCATGTTTAATTTCATCCACAATGCTTTGGGTACCGGGTATCTCGACTGTTTATTTCCCACTTGTTTTAAGTTGCGTACAACAGATAGGAATGCTGTCACCAAATTTTACAGCTGTAACTCTTATAGTCTCTGAGATCTGTTGTTTCGAAAATTTACATACATATATGTATACTTTATGGGGATACAGGCATAACCTGTTACATATGTACATTGTTGGTTAGCACAAAGTTATAATTGTACCCTTGTACCTTATTTGTACCGGGTCGTTGCTACGTACACTAGACTACACATAAAACTGTAGCTCTTCACCCAGAAAAAAAATCAGAAAAAGTTATACCAATTTTTCTAGACTCATGAAGGATTCGTTCTCGATTTGTTCTCAAATCAAGCTTTTTTGGTTACAAAAATCGAACCTCCGTTCTATTGATCCGAAAAATCTTGGCAGCGTGGCGAAATGATTAGTGTGCTCGACTCTGAATCTGACGGTCGAGTGTTCGAGTCTCAGTCGGACCAATTGTGTTTTAGAAGTTTAAGTTACTTTGTAGAATAGTAGCATGGTACCCGAAGCTTTGCTTGCGGAGGATAACTACATATAGCTGTGCATATGCTTATCCGTATATCGCGTATTCGCATTTATTGTAAAGCTGGAATTCTACAGTACAGTACAGCTGGAATTCCTACAGTACTAACTATATAGTTTTGTGTTGAGGTTAACATACTTTCTTTACACTTTCAATTTTTTACTGAAACTGAAATGAATCCCCATTTCCCGTTTAGCGTCCTGAATTTTTAAAGAAATTATGTTTTTTTTTTTTTGTACTGGAAGAAAATGAATTAATTTTCGGGGCCAAAATAAATCTTAGAAAATCAGTTAATGTTATAAGAATTTAATGTTAAGAAATTTTAATAGGGTCATTGAAGTGGATAAGGCTCTGAGTTAATTTTTAGATTTATTGGGTTAGTTATAGTTATATATATAAATATAAATGCGTTAGTTCTTAGATTTATTGGGTTAGTTTTATATATAGATGAAGATGATGACTTCCCCCTCCACTATCCCACAACCCAGCGGCAGGGACTTTGAAGCTTTGACAGAGTTTATTTGTGTTTTTTTTTTAGGGCAGTGGGTATTTACATTTGGGAAAAGAGAGAAAAAGTATTTAAAGTTAATAACATAGAAAGAAGAGGAGGAAAATAAGAGAAGAGTAGTATCCTGAGATCCCTGCGGTACTACCGCGAGGCATTGCTTCGCAAGGTCAGGATGTGCAGCTCAGCTGGGTGCTTCCCGTCACCTTTTTTACCGCTGCCTCTCCGTGGTTCTTAAACGTTTCATGACCGCCACATCAAAGTTCTTGATGTGGCACAGAACGTGTCTGCTCCAATCATTCGGTCTCCTAGGGTTCTCGGGTCCCCGATGTCCTCCAGAAAGCCTTCTCGATCGCGATTAAACTGTGGGCAAGCAAAGATGACGTGCTCAGCGAATTCCTCCACGTCGCAGCGCTGGCAGTTGTGGTCGTCGTCGTGGCCAAACCTGGTGTGGTAGCTTCTAAAGCATCCATGACAGCCAGAATTTAACCTTCTTTGCGCCCATTTTTTCACGTCCGGAATGACTTCGTGGTTCCAGTGCCCTTTCGTAGATTGTTGCCAGCGTCTCTATCATCTTTCAAAGCTCTTTTCTCTGGCCTTCGACCCGACTGCTCGCCTTTGTGATGGGGTGCACCGTCTTCCTATCCTCTCTACCTCTTCGTGGACCTCCTTTGCCTCCATCGCCAGCAGGTCTATTGGGATCATGCCAGCTATGACTTGGACTGCGTCGTCCGATATCGTCCTGAATCCAGAGCCTTTATGTGGATTCCAGGGCCTTTTTGTACGTCTGCGTACCAGCAGCGTCGGCCCATTCTGGGGCGGCATACAGCATTGTTGATTTGCAGACCGATTGGAGAAGTAGCCTTCGTCCTTGCTTCGGCCCCCTGGTATTTAGCATTATTCGCGCTAGTTTTCTGGTGATGTTACAGTCTTTTTATTTACCTCTGCGAGATGCTCCCTGAACAATTATTTAAAAATTTATTTTTAATATATTTATTCATTTAGCTTAGCAAATATATGTTAACATAGTACTTACATTCTAAACAAAATCGTTTTTAAACAGTTAACATAAACAATATAACAATTCAGACGATTCTAGGAACAAGTATTTATTCTTTGTAATAACCTCAAGGGATTGATCACACAAGATATGGTTCACAGCACTATAATTATTGCATAAGACTCTAAATAGGTCGTGCTGAGCATAATTTAATCTACATATAGGCAAACTTAAAGGACGGAAGGAACGAGTAAATCTTAAAGGGACCTAATAAACCTAATAAAATTTGAGAGTCGATAAGACCAAGAAGGAGCTTGTGGACGAAGATCACCCCACTACAAACTCGGCGATGATGTAGGGAGGGAAGGTCAATTAATTTAAGCCTATATCGGTATCTCGGCAATAATCTATCAGAATCTCAGTTTAAATTCCGAAGGGCAAAGATAAGAAATTGCTTCTGAACAGATTCAATTAGATCTTGCTGTTTCTTGTACTGCAGGCTCCACACACAGGAACAATACTCTAAGATTGGTCAAACTAAGGATACATAGAGAGTCTTTGTAGTATAAGGCTCATTAAATTCTTTGGACCATCGCTTAATAAATGCTAAGACACCTTTCGCTTTATTTACCATGACAGTAATGTGGCTCTTAAAACTTAGTTTGTGATCAAAAAGAACTCCAAGGTCATTAGATGATTTTATCAGATCAAGTGTATCATTCCCCAAGGAGTAGGAGACTAGATGAGTAGGATAGCGATAAAAGGTCATTAGTTTACATTTAGAGTAGTTAAGAATTAGAAGATTGAACGAACACCAACTGAGAAGTGCATTTAAGTCACGTAGAAGGTCATTATTTCAGAGTCGATTTGAGTATGGTAGGCAGATCTTGACATCATCGGCATACATTAGAACAGATGAGTAGGATATCACTTTTGGAAGATTGTTAATAAAAATGATAAAGAGCAGTGGGCCAAGGTGACAGCCTTGTGGGACACCGGAAGTGACATTGATAACATTAGACAGTACATTATTGAACAAAGGGGAATGAATAGGGGAAAGACTCATTCCAAAGACTCGTCTAGATATCGAGTCGCTCTTGACGACTTTATCGAGGCGCCTCCTATTTGAATGGTAGCTGTTTCCACCTGCTTGCGGCTGGATATGAAAACAGCCTTCGTTTTGTGGTGCGCTATGTTGAGACCGACCGAAGGGAGCCACTCCGCTATGATCAGCACTGAGTCGTTTCCGACGCGCTCAACTTCTTGGATTGTTTTTGCCACGATGGCTATGTCTTCCGCAAAGCTTATGTTACGACCCTGGTTTTTCCTGTCAGTTGCAACTTCAAAACACCGTTGTACATTGCATTCCAGAGCAACGGTCCCAGTATTGACCCTGTAGGTAGTCCGCAGGTGACCCTATGTTCTAGGGCACCTCTATCCATGTCGTACAGCAGATGCGCTCGCTGAAGAAGGCTTCGGTAACGCCAATCAGTGCATCGGGTAGGTGCTTTCAATGCTTCTAGGGTTACATCCAATCGCGCCGAGTTGAAGGCATTCTTGATGTCCAGTGTAACCACTAAGCAGTACCTGTTGCTGCTTCCCAGCCATCTTGTGCCTTGAATTGCCCTCGCAGCAATATCCTTCACCGTCAGGATCCCATTAAGCGTGGATCTCGCTTTCCTGAAGCCGAACTGCATTGACAAGAGGTCCCCCGCTGCAGAGATGGCTTCCTGCAGTCTAAAGCGCTCAAGTGCTCATATCGGCCTGTATGGCGACGGGTTTTCCGGCGGCTTATTCGGCCAGAACCAGTTTCTGGATCTTCCACCTCTCAGGGAAAACGCTTTCCGCGAGGCACTGGTTGAAAGCTTCTGGGTGCTCGAGCATTGCCAGCTTCACCGCGATGTCTGGGATTCCATCTGGTCCTGGTGCTTTTTCTGACGGCATCTCCCTAGCCACCTTTCGGATTTCCTCCGGCTGGATACTGGCCAGCGGTGTGGCTTGTCCCGCGTACTCGCGTTGCAGAGCTGTGAGCATTGTTGGGAACAGGTGTTCCACAATAACCGTCGTCTGGGTGGCATCCACCGCGGTCTAGATTGGCTCATTTTCATTACAACAATTTTGTAGACTTGTCCCCATGGATTCTACTCGGCTGAGTTGCCACGCTATCTTCGGCGTTCTCTCCGATGCCGGGACTTCTATGTACGGCTGCGGCAGGGGGAAGTCTTCTGTCTGCTATGTCGCAGATGATAGCACTGGAAGAGTGAACTACTGCAGAAGGTAAGGTCTACTACCGAGCCGGCACCGGCACTGCTGAAAGTGTGCTCCGATCCCGTGTTAAGAAGCGGGACGTCAAGGGATGCGAGGGCTTCCTGCAGCGTTCGCCCTCTAGCATTCGTGTAGGCTAATCCCCATTCTTCTGCCCATGCATTTAAATCTATCCGTGAACTGGTCCACCAGTGCCCTGACAGTATCCTCTGCATCGCTTTATCTTTCTTCCTTTTCTCGACCGTCTCCCACTCGGTTGACTTGCCATGGTTTGTGGTTACCTCTGGCTGTTTTTCCGTCTGCTCCACTGCTTTCACCTGTCGCTTCGAGGGACTCGCTCTCTTTTTTGATTGCTTCCCTTGCTCTAAATTGCTTGAACTGCTGAATTCTCCGGATAGGGGACGACAGTCTGCATAGAGTTTTTATTTCTTGAAGCTGGTGTCGGCTTCAGTTTGCTGGTGCTTTTCCACAGCTTCCCCTTTTCTACTCGTGCACTTCGAGCACTCCGGGACGCCAGGTGGCGTCGCCTTTTGGCCTTTTCCCTATTTAGCTCTCTGGTGGCTTCTTCCTGAAAGGTCTTTATCCTAGTGAGCATCCCTTTTATTGGCACATTGATGTGTCGCTGTTGCTTAGCGATGTCAATCAGCTCGTCTACGTCGAATCCGATCTTCTCTAGTTTGTCAGCGCACAAGGGCTTCCGATCGGCTTCGTCTTCTTTGGTGGCGTTCTTCTGTGCGACCCGAGTGGGCTGCCCCAGTCCCTTGGCCGCTTGGGTGTGTCGTGCCCATCCTCCGGGCCAACAGGATTTGCCTCTCCTTGCCACAGTGGCCCTGTAGTCGTGGCCAAGACCGGCGATCGCAGGATTTTTCTGCTGCTTTGGAAAGCTATATCCGCCTCTTTCTCTTTGTAGCTTGTTGCATTCGCTGCCGAGGCGGCCAAACCTGCCACCGCGTCGTCAGGTTTCATCAGGATGGGATTTGGGTCCTTCAGAATCCGTGCCCCAACTCGGTCGCCAGAGCCCCGGTTAATTAGGTACACCGCCAAGCAGAGGTGTTGGCTTGGCCAGATCCGTGACTTTGTGAGTCTATCTTCCTTCGAATTGCCTCCTCCCAGTTCCGCGGTGAAAAAAACCCGCACAACGCCTCCTGTTTACTTGTGTGTGTGTGGGTATTGATATAATTTAATTTCATTTTATTGTTAGGTTTAGTCCCACTTAAAAATATTACTTTTAAGTTGTAAAAAGATAAATATCAGAAATAGCCTTAGAGACAGAGAGAGAGAGAGAGCAGAGCGATCTTATGGTATAATATTAGTAAATTATTATTTTGACTTCAGGCTGTTATAAGTTTTTTTAGAATAGACCTAGAGCTTTGGGGAAACCCTTGATCCTTGATCCTTGAAATGTCAGAATTCACACTATGAAATTTCGTGTTGCTAATTAACCCATATCAGTGTTTTTTTTTGACGTCGTAAAATCGATTAAAAATGGTAAGAAGTTAAATATCCAATATTAAATTAAATAGAATCTTTATTATGGAAAGTACTAAATTTTGGCGAAAAAAAAAAAATGATTGGTTAAACCGTTTGGCGTCCAGATTATTTTTTGGTTTTTTTCCACTAGAAGAAAAAGGCGGACATGTTTGGGGCCAAAATAAATCTTAGAAAATCCTGTTTAATGTTATAAGAATTGTAAGAAATTTTAATAGGGTCATTGAAGTGGATTAGGCTGTTAATTGAAGCTGATCGCTTTCAAACTAAAGGATGACCTGGAGAAGCCTATTAGCAAGCTTAAGTATAGGGTTAAAAGGGCGAGAAGCTGGAGAGGAAGTGGGCTTTTAGGAAGTGAAAAAGCCGATCGCAAACGCACTGGCACTCTTAACGCAGAAGGCGGCAGTGGCCTCCAGAGGAGCATCTATGCCAGCTCCCCCTTAGGATCATCCATAAGTACAATAGCAAGTTCAAGCCAGAGATCGCTAAACGAAATATGTTTAAAAATTAATTTTAATAAAGCGACCCCATAAAGCATATATATTCTTGATCAGCGTCACCAGCCGAGTCGATTCAGCCATGTCCGTCTGTCCGTCCGTCTGTCCGTGTGAAACAACAGATCTTAGAGACTATAAGAGCTATAGTAACCAAATGTTCAGCTAATGCATCAGCTAATGCATCAGCTAATGCAGCAACGTAATGCAGCTGCGTTTAGCTGCAAAATTTGTTTTTTTTGAACGTTGCTCAACATGTTCCTAGCATCATTTGACTTTTTTGAATGTTGTTCAACATGTTTTTAGCAACATTTGTCTTTACGAGTCGTATTTGTCAACATTTTGTTTTTTCCATATCCGTGTGCTATTTAATTTTACGCTCAATGCTTTGGGTACCGGGTATCTCACAGTCGGTCACACTCAACTGTAGCTTTGTCACCTGCTTATTATACCCTTGCCGAGGGTATTATAATTTTGACCAGATATTTCCAACGCAGTGAAGAAGGCATCTCCGACCCCATAAAGTATATATATTCTTGATTAGCATCACCAGCCGAGTCGATCTAGCCATGTCCGTCCGTCTGTCTGTCTGTCCGTCTGTCGGTTTCTACGCGAACTAGTCTCTCAGTTTTTGAGCTACCGAGCTAAAATTTTTAGCATAGTCTTATTTCTTTAGCACGTAGTATATATGTCGGAACGGCCGAAATCTGACTACTATATCCTATAGCTGCCATAGGAATGATGGCGAAATTAATGTAAAAAAAGTTAACTTCTCTGTTTTTAATTAATAGCAGTTTTTTATGGTTCTAGAATTACGGTTTTCATTTTTTAAAGATCGGACAACTATATCATATAGCTGCCATAGAAGCGATCGGACCATTTATATGAAAATGTAAAATACTACATGTAAAATGTAAAATGTACAAAATTCGGCTTCGGTTTACCGAAGTTAGCTTTCTTTCTAGTTTATACATACCAATAGCCAATTGTAATGCATTTTTCCAGAAGATTTTCAAAATCGAAGAGTGGCCACCAAATAGAAAATCAACCCTCTGGCTAGCATCGGATTAATATGTGGGTTCTATTTAAAAAAAAAACACAGATTAGCTTAAATTAAATACGAGTATTATGTGAACATTACATTATAAATTATATTATTAGAAATCATGCAAGGCATAGGTACCTAGTCACAATATTGTACTCAATATATTTAAGTATTTCTCTATGTTCAATAATTTTTTCTTGTGAGCTTAACTTATTAACATATAATATACATACAAGGGTGCTACAGAAAACACTTTCGCTCCAGTCTCGGCCCAATTCCAAAACTCCGGGTGTTTTGATGTTATCGAAACCACTGGCTTTTTGCCCAGGGTTTTTGTTAATTGCACCCATAAAACATACTTTAAATATTACAAATATTACTTCTTCATTAAGGAGGTTTAATTTATGAGTAATCTTCACCATAATTCTTTAACATTTTGCATGTTAAGTTATTAAAATATCCAACACATTTATTGAATTTCTGCCGAATGATTTCGCGGCCAAAACAACATGTGCCAGTGCTGCCACCCTGTCCACCCTGTCCGATTCTGACTTTCGGAGCTAGGACCTACTGTTGCCACCTTATTTGGGAAGAATTTTAAGTAATGTTAAAAAAAAAAACAATATATAGAAGAACTCTGTTTTTTTTAATTAGGGAAAAAAAAAAATAAAATAAATTATTTGAGCCAAAAGAAGTCTTACTGCAAAATTCTATAACTTTATTGTACAATTTGTGAAAACATTTGTGGGCAGTTGCACTTCTGACATATGGCAGCTCTGTAACATTTAATCAGCTGAGAGCAAAGAGGAAATTAATGTTGTCATTTTTTTTAAAGGGGAAAACACCGAAGGAAGGAAGCAGCAATTTTGGCCAGACACTGCCCAAAATTTCACCAAAGGGGACACAGTGTCATGGCGGCAGCTTTGGAGGAATTGGCGCAACAACTAAATTCGTTGGGGCCTCTGTTTAAAGCTGCCGAGAAATGGAAAGTTGTAAGTATTTAGCTTCCAAATTGAAGAAAATAGAATCATCCATTGTTATTACAGGTTTGGAAAGATCGGAGAATCAATATAAAAAATAAGATCAGCCACAACAGAAGGGAGACCAGGGCAACATGCGGTGGGCCTTTTAATCAGGTGGCGCTCAATTCCACCGAGGAGGATGTCGCCAGCATATGTCAAATGTTCGAGGCAGTGAATGGAGCGGCAGGCGCCAGAGCTTTTGGCGTCGTAACCGTGGAGGACAAAGAGGATGTGGAAGACGAAGTCCATGGTACGTAGTACATAATTAATTCATTTCCGAAACTAACGCAATGGTAAATATTTTTATTTTTAGAACATTCCCCAAAAATATCGAAGACCGAAGAAGGAATCGGATCGGCGGTCTGCTCCGGTGACCTTGCGACTCAGCTTTCATACGGTCTTCCTCACTGGTGCAGTGTGTCCCAAGCGGAGATCTTAAATTGATATATACCTTGGGCGACAACCCGACAATCTACTTCGATAGCCAAGCAGCTCTAAAAGCTCTCGTATCGAACACAGTAAAGGGCAAACTCTTCCGAGACACAGTTGGCACTGGACCGATGTCAATCGGTAAACCGAAGTTTGTATACCCTTGCAGTCTGCAATTGGATCATTGAAAATCGAACCATTTTAATAATGTTGAAAAAACATCGAATTTTTTAAATTTTACATTTTACATGTAGAATTTTACATTTTCATATCAATCGACCGATCACTTTTATGGCAGTTATATGATATAGTTGTCCGATATTACAAAAATTCGAACTAATATTATAACTTCTCTATTTTCCAAAGTATTTATATAAATATATAGCCAGATATATGTAGCTGTTACTTAGGTTTCTAGAATTACGGTTTTAATTTCGGACAACTATATCATATAATTGTTATAGAAGCGATCTGTTGATTTATATGAAATGTAAAATTCTACAACATTATAAAAATGTACACACTTCAATATTTTTTCAAGTTTTCGTCTAGTACTCGAACGGTAAAACAGTTTACAGCCCCAAAAAGAATCAATCTTTTCGGTGTGCTTCCTCCAAATTGTTGGGCTGGTGAAATGATTCGAAGTTACTCCGTTATTGATGGACGTGAGACTCTGCGCTGCTACCGCTCCTGCGCCCGGTTCAGTCCATTGCTGTACATGTCCTTGTCCAGTAAGACACTGCACTCAGCAGCAGCGGTCGGTGGCCGTCGCCTCTGACGACTTCATCATAGTCACCGAGCGTGACATCTTATTGCTCATCAACGTCATAACCAAATATGACGTCGGGGGAGCTATTTTTTTCAGGCCATTATTTATGGAAATGTTTTATATTGCCCAAATCCCTGATTATTGATTTTGCCTCTACCAATTAAATTACTATAACTTTATCTGCTCTTCTTTACTTTACTTTAGGACTCGGCTTTTGCATACATAATTGTTTTTGGCGAGATCTATTTTTTTTGAAATGTGTGAATAAACGGTAAGATAGAGTGAGAGACCAATAGTCGATATCGGCCTGTTTTATAAATTTTTATTCTGTTTTTTAGGCCGCTCTAGAAATACCAACAGTCTCTCCTTGCGACTTTCTAGTATTTTTTCGTTCGCCTGCGTACTAGAGGTGGAGAAACATCGATGTTCGCGGACATCGATGTTTTTCGATGTTTAAAAAAACATCAAAGTTTTCCAATGTTTAGAAGCAAAAAAACGATTACTCCAAAATAAATTAAAAATTTCTTCCCTTCTTTTAGTGATGTGACACGATGGGGAAACATCGATGTTTTCACCTCTACTGCCTTAAAAACAGCGCCGCCGACCTCTCACTGCTGTTCGCGAGTCTGAGTATGTAGCTTTATCTAAATGGATCGATTTTTAATGATCCAAATGCAGACTGCAAGTGTATACAAACTTGGGCTTACCGAGGTTAGCTTCCTTTCTTGTGTTACCTTACTTTTTAACATGAATAACTTTATAATTCAATGAAAAACAACTTAATCTCTTTATACACTTGCAGAGGGTATTATAATTTTGCCATGATATTTGCAACGCAGTGAAGGAGGCATCTCCGACCCCATAAAGTATATATATTCTTGATCACCAGCCGAGTCGATCTAGCCATGTCCGTCTGTCTGTCTGTCGGTTTCTACGCGAACTAGTCTCTCAGTTTTTGATCTAAAATGTTCAGCATAGTCTTATTTATTTAGCTCGCAGTATATATGTCGGAACGGTCGAAATCGGACCACTATATTAGGATATAGTGCTATAGCTATAGGTAGCTGCTATAGGAATGATGGCGAAATATGTGTAAAAAATTTTAACTTCTCTATTTTTAAACGTATTTCTTTAAATTTCGAGATATAGCGGTTTTTTACGGTTTTAGAATTACCGTTTTAATTTTGTTAAGATCGGCCAACTATATCATATAGCTGCCATAAAAGCGATCGGTCGATTTATATGAAAACGTAAAATACTACATGTAAAATGTAAAAAATTTACAAAATTCGATATATTTCAACATTTCTAAAATGGATCGATTTTCAATGATCCAATTGCAGACTGCAAGGGTATACAAACTTCGGTTTACCGAATTTAGCTTTCTTTCTTGTTCGAATAGATTTCAATGAGGAGATTTGATAGAAAAAGTGTTGTGCTTTGAAAATTTTTAAATATAAAAATGCTCTTAAAAATAGCTAAAAGTGAAGTAATAAATATAAACTAAAATATATGTATATATATGTATATAAATATATAAAATGATTAGGCATTTGGCGAAAATGCCCATATATAAATTCCGAACGGAATTCGAAAGCGAATGCGTCATTTGAAATGTTATTATAATTTAAAATTTAATTATTTTATATTTTAATATTATAGAGAGCCTTCAAAAACTGCAAGGGTATACAAATTGTAGCCTTCCGAAGTTACCGAAGCTTCGTTTCTGTTGTTCAATTAAATAATGTATATAAGTTAATCATAATACAAATTTATTATATCTGGAAGTTGTAGTATTAGATAAAGTAGGCTTAAACTCTTTAAAAATCTAGTTTTTAATTATCGAAAAGTGATCTCTATTTAATGTAACTGTCATAGGACCAGTCAATTTGTATTATAATCTGGAAAAACCATTTAGTATGCAAACTACGAAGGCCGTCCCAGAACACAGTAGTGTTGAAAAATGTTCACAAAAAATATTAAAAAGGGAAAGTACCGACTATTAAAGGCTTACGTTTGGGCCTTTTAAATTGCTAATTGCAATCGTAGATAAACTTCGGCTCTCCGAAGTTAGCTTTTTTTCTTGTTATTAAAATTAAAATTAGAGGTGAGGTAGTACATATATTGTGCATTTAAAAGTTCATGTGCCGTGCTCAATACAATTTTTTTCTAATGGTGCAATTAGCTTTGAATAATGGTGCCAGTTGATCGTGTGCTTTTCGCCAAAAATTATTTCATTTACTTTTTCTGCATTTTGGATATTTTCTTCCGATTATGTAATTATGCGTGTTAAATTGAATGCAAAGGAACGCTTGCATTTTGGATACTGCCATGGATGCTTATAGAAAATCCGCGAATCAGAAAGAGGAGGGCTCATCCCGCTGAAAAATACCGGACACTTTTTAATAACTAAAGAAAATGATAAGAAAGGCATATTAATTGGATTATTTGGTGTTTTGTAATGATTTACATTTTGTTGTAATGAAATCTTAATTTTATTGATTGCACATGTTGTCTTTACTTGTAAAATTTCTGATGACGTCTACAATAAATCTTTCTGAACGTTTATATTGAATTTACATAAACGCACCTTATATATTAAATGTAAATTATATCCTTTGCCAGACTTTTGAGTATGCATTTTATGAATGAATCACATATACTTTCATACTTATAAACTGTTTTTTTTTCAAGGAAATGACAAATGTATATGAGAACATGCGCAGAAATGTTATCCGTCCTCGATAAGCTTCAGAGATGTAAAATAAATGTATATACATACGTACATACATGTTTATTATGTACATACATATATATCAAAAGATTATACTTATTACAAAATTTTAATTAGCACCAAAGTATATTTTATAAATTGTCTCTGCGCTTAATTTATAATAATTTTGTTTACACAATCTACCACAGTTAATCCTTTCTTTTAATGTTAACAAATGTTTTCGCCTGTTACCTGCAATAAAGAATTATTTGTTCTACGACGTTTCCAAACACTCAGCGTAAACTGAACTAAATGTTAAGTGAAGAACGTGAATGGCAAGTAGCATGCATAGAAAGTTTTATACTTGCCATGCTTTCGTCTTCATAGCTTTGGTTGTTCGTGCGTCCTAAAAGCTCCATATGTCAAAGTTTTGGCTGCGCCGATGTTGAGGGGGGGCGCCTTGTGTGCTTTGAACTTGGCGCAGTTACTGGTTTTGTTGATGTTAAATTCCCAACTGGTTCTAGTTGCAGTCTAGTAGTAACACTACGCTCAAAATGTTGAGGTCGAAACAGTTCCTTA
The DNA here is from genome assembly GCA_008042535.1 of Drosophila tani. NCBI lineage: Eukaryota > Metazoa > Arthropoda > Insecta > Diptera > Drosophilidae > Drosophila > Drosophila tani. Next base: position 9,131 of record VNJO01011997.1, on the reverse strand, counting down.
TGACAAACATTGGACTACGCCCAACAACCAAAACTGCTGATTGTCATTACCCTGGATCTTTGTGTGTTTCCGATAAATATTAAATATATAAATAAATTTCGGATACCCTTTATTTAAATTACAAAAAAGAAACCCATAATTTGTATACCAACAATTTTTCATTCCCTCTGTTTTATAAAACTTCAACATTTAAAATATCTACCTACGGGTTCATTTAATATTTTCCAAAATTAGTATAATTTTATTTATTATTTTCGTATCAATTTAATACTTAATTAAAGGTCATAAATTAAGATACGCTTAAAGAAAGTCGTACATTAAAGTATAAAAAATCAATATTTTCTGTATGTACATGCGTACATACATATTTATAAATATACTCGTATATGTTCAACAATATATTGCTGCATATCTCTTAAACGTTATTAATAATAGGCGTAGTTCCCATTATTGTCGTATATTTTCTAATCAATGAAAATGAGTGAAAACATTAAGACTGTGGTTCGATGTCGGCCAATGACACGAAATGAAATTGAAAGTAAATGTGAAGTAAGTTAATTGGAATTTACTAAAGAGGCATTCGAATTTCTATGTTTTCTTATAATAAAAATGTCTATTTTAGAACATTGTCGAAATTAAGGACTACTCCGTTTCTGTGCTAAATCCATTAGCACGTCTTGCGCAAAATAAAGTATTCACATTTGATAGTGTTTATAATATGAATTCAAAAACGGATGTCATTTATAATGAAATGTGCTATTCATTAGTAGAGAGTACTATTGAAGGATATAACGGAACGATTTTTGCATACGGGCAGACAGGTTGTGGGAAAACACACACAATGCTGGTAATTATTTTCTTATGTATATACATACATATGTAAGTAAATAAATATTTTATTATAAAAAAAAAAACAAGTCTCTTTTTGATCTCATCTATCTTAACTTCTTTATAATATACATATGTATAAAAAACATTTTCCTTACAAGGGCTCTGGAAAAATGGATAATACAATGAGTGATGGAATAATACCAAAATGTATCGATCACATATTTGAAACAATATCAATGGCGACCAATATTAGATACTTGGCATTCGTAAATTATTTTGAAATTTACAATGAGACTATTCGTGACTTGCTGGTAACGACAAACGAAAGTTCTGTGATTAATCATCCGCTTAAAGATATACCGGGTATTGGAGTAACCGTGCCAACATTAAGTTCCCAGCCAGTTATCAATGCAATACAATGTTATCGCTTGTTAAATTTAGGCAATAAAAATCGTATAACGGCAGCGACATTAATGAATGAAAACAGCTCACGATCGCATACAATGTTTACTATTACTCTAGAGCAATCCCGAAATTTTACTACAAATATTACATCCGATAATACTGATCTTGATCCTGAGATTTTGAATGCAGGAATACGACGAGGAAAATTAAACTTGGTGGACTTGGCCGGTTCGGAAAGGCAGCGCAAAACCGGAGCTCAGGGAGTACGTCTCAGAGAAGCAAATAAAATTAATTTATCACTTTCTGCACTGGGAAATGTAATATCATCATTGGTTAATGGTAAAACCAAGCATGTACCATTTCGGGACTCGAAACTGACACGTCTGCTCCAGGTAAACTATGATACATAATATGAAACAGAAATTTCTGCCGATTTGAATAAGTTTGCAGGGTATTAAAACTTAAGTCAGAAGCTTGAAAGGGAGAAGAAGCAACGTCCATCCAGTCATGTCCGTCTGCCCGTTTGTAAGCAAACCAGTCTCTTAATCTTTGGGCTGTCTGAATGACATTTTCGAAATTGTCATCCTTATATTGCAGTTAGTATTTTTGTTGAACCGATCCACATTGGACCATTATATCTTAAAGCTTTCAAAGTAACGTTTGGGAAATTACCTCAAATTGTTAATAAAATATTTTCTGTAGGCAAAAACAAAAACAAACTGAAATATAAATAAAAAAAAAAGTTGACAACGTAAAATACGTAGTAATTAACGACTTCTCAATATTAAGACGTACATTTGAGTATAAAAATTATAAGAAGGATAATTTTATAGTAAAGGACATACAGTTTGATGAGGTTTGCTGTGATCATTAGGAAAGAGAGAACGTAAAGGAGCTCCGCAGACGAAAAATATTTTTTTTAAGTGTGCAAAGTGTACTTTAAGTAGTCCTAATTAATTCTTTTTTTTACCTATGTTATTTTTCACAGCCAATTTTTGCATTTGACATTAAACGAAAATAAGGACATGAAAGGTCCTTTATAATTTTATATATAATATAATCTTAATATTAAAATCCAAAAAAAAAAATGGAATTAAAAAGTCGTTAATTACTACGTATTTTACGTTGTAAAATTTTTGTTTTATTTACATTTCACGCATAAATGTATTCAAAGTGTGCAAAGTGTCGACATATATAGTATTTACGCTAAGCACAATTTGACAAAAATTTTAAGCTTCACAGACCACTGTACCGCGACGATCACACAGACAGGCGCTTGAATTTTGTGTATTCATAATTTGTCAGTGTGCGTGTTTATCCGTATGGGAATTAGGCTAAACTTTAAAGATTTATTGTGACTAAACTAAGAGCGTCCCCAACAAATTTTTTAACCCAAATGTACCTTGAAACACCCCCTATCTATGGCTTTTTTTTTTAATTTTTTGGAAGGAGCCGAACTAACAGAAATTTACCATAATTTTGTCCAGAAGTTTGCAACGCAGTGAAGGAAGCATGTCCGTCTGACTGTCCATCTGTCTGTCCGTTGCTACGCCAACTAGTCTCTCAGTTTTATAGCTATATAAATGAAACTTTGTTAATAGGACTGCTATGTATATCTAATAGCTGCCATAGGAATGATTGGAAAATGAATGGAAAAACAATTATAAGTTCCCTGTTTCAATAAATACTTATAAAACTTTAGATATAGCTTTTTTTAGGGTTTTTAAATTACGTTTTTAATTTCATTAAGATCAGACAACTATATCATATAGCTGCCATAGAAACGATCGGTTGATTTATATGAAAATGTAAAATTCTACATGTAAAATTTGAAATGTGTAAGTAAATGGTATACAAATTTACAAACTTCGATATTTCATTAAGTTTACCAAAATGAATCGATTTAAAAAGATTCAATTGCAGACTGCAAGGGTATAAAAACTTCGGCTTACCAAAGTTAACTTTCTTTCTTGCTTGTCCTTTTTTTTAAGGATTCCTTGGGAGGAAATGCCAAGACCCTTATGATATCCTGTATCTCGCCATCAAACATTGATTATGACGAAACAATAACAACCCTGCGCTATGCGAGCAGAGCTAAGAAAATTGCAAATAAACCTACAATTAATGAAGATCCCAAAGATGCCAAGTTACGACAATATCAAAACGAGATACTAATTTTAAAAAAAATGCTAGAAGAAACGCAGCAAAGGATTGATTTCACACAGGGTGAAAAGTTAGGTCTAAGTATTTCAAATAGTAATACTAAACAAGACCAAGAAACCACAGATGATATTGAAACGATAAGCTCAAAATCAATTTTACCTGTTGAATCAAGAGAAGAGGAGTTACAATTGCAAGCACAAAATCGAATCGATATTATTAAACGTACTTTAATTGGAGGCGAGCGCGTTGATGATTTAAAACTTAAGGAAAAGCATAAAGCCCGTAAAATTGTCGCTCAACGTCACTTGAATGCTTTAGCAAATGCCTTGAGCCGTGTTAATTATGAGGATCGCGACCTTTTACAAGGCCATTATGCTAGTATTGCCCAAGAGATAAATATTAAAAATGAACACATTCGAAATTGTCAACAAAAAATTAAAATGCTTGAAATGGAAGTTTTAGATTTAAATTCAGAGTTTCAGCTTGATCGTGAGGATTATTTGGATGAAATACGAAATCTTGGACGTTGCATCAAGTTTTATCAACAATTTCTTCATAAATTTGATTCAATTTTTCGTAAATATTATAAAAATTGGTAAGAAACCGACACCACAACAATGAGAAAATAACTTAAAGTTGTTTAACAGGTCTCCGGATATTGTAATGGAACATTCTGCATGGAATGATGATCTGAAAACTTGGAAAATTCCTGACAACTGTTTATTAAAACTTCCGCCGGCTAATCCTAATTCCGATACTCAACGAATATATAGTTCAACAGGAATCAAGAACAACAGCTCAAACAGCTTTAAAAATGAAGAAAATCTTTATTCTGAACATGTAACTATTTTTAGATTAACTTTATTTGTGTAAAAAGTTCAACTATTTAATTTTCATAATACATTTTTTTTCTTTAGGATAACCTAAACACATCAAAAGAAAAGTATAACGTGAATGTTCTCAAAAACTACTTTCGCACATCTCGTCCAAACTATAATAAGGAACGATTCGGAAATAATTCACAACGGCTTAAAAACATATATTAAATAAAAGCATACATTAAATAATGTCAAATATTATGTAAATATTATATTATGGCCATATTTTCTGTTGTAGAGGGATTCAAGGGTAAACGTTTTAGTGTAGACGTTGTGGTTGGCTCTTCACTCTCGGACTCAGAGCTATGTTAAATCACATTATCAAAAAATACATGCTCAAGCAGTTATGTAAACATGTGGTAAGGTAAGGAGGCAGCGGGGACCGTGGCGCCGCTGTGGGGAAAAATAATAAGATCCGGGAAGCACGGGGACTGTGCCGCAGCTGTGACGAACGGAGATATAAACAACAACCATAGTGATGCAAAGCTAACACACGAAATTTAAATATCAAATCAGAAAAACAATTCTTTGTTTCTGTCGGTAGTAATTTGTAACATGTATATTATTTACATCACAGACCAAATTCCAGAAACTCAAAATGTATGCACTTTAATTTATTTACTGCAGATAGTAATGTTACATGTAGGCAACTTATGTTGGGAGTCGATCGCACAGCTAAAGTTCACTGATGAGACTCGTTGTGGTATCGGTCGAATCATGTATGGACAACACCGCTGTGCAATAACATCTCTGTGTGATCTTGATTTACGTATGAAAAATTAAGCCGGTTAGACCTCGAGTTAGCTCCACCTTCAATAACAAATATAGGTCGCCTAATGTACAAACATTAACAAATCAGGGCATGCACTTACGCCAATCGGCTGCTTGACACCAAGCGCCTCCTCGCTCACAGAAAGCTCGATGACACACATCAAGACACACACAAGAAAGGAGAAGAAAAACAAACTTCCCCCTCTGGCTCTCCAAAATTAGCACAGCCGAAAATTGACAACGCAACAGTGGCCGCTGCGATTCTCAAGACTGCGTTCATCGCCGCGCTTGCTTAAATAGGGAACTTATGTTGGGAGTCGATCGGACAGCTAAAGTTCACTGGTGAGACTCGATGTGGTATTGATCGAAACATCTATGGACAACTCCGCTGTGCAATAAGATCTGTGTGTGATCTTGGCATATAATCGCGTCTTGATTTACGTATAAGAAATTAAGCCGGTTAGACCTCGAGTTAGCTCCACCTTTAATATATATTTTTTGACCACTGACCTAAAAAAAGTTAGACTATTAGTGTCCACTTGTCGTTTGGATATCCAGATGATCCCTCGCAGCAGTCAGATAACGGTGTCCGCCGGTTGGTCTTGGTCTTCTATTGAAGAATTATGTCGATTATGTTAGAAGAGTGACTGCCCTTTTTCACCTGCTGGCCTATGAATGAATAGACAATTAACGGCGGTTGCTGGAATACTTTTCGAAGAGAGCTTCTGCTGTTTATTCTTTGGGTCTTAATAGTGAACTAAATTCAGAATCAAACTTAAAGCTAACAAAGTGATTGCCGTCTGTGCACGAGCATCCGTGCAACGACTAGTCCATTGATTTATGTAAGTTGGCGTGTCCAAATTTTAAAACTTACTTGATTACCCAAGCTTAAGCTCTAACTCTTATAGTCTGTAAGGCCTGTTGTCTCATTCAGACGGACGGACAGACGCACAGACGGACAAGGCTAAATCGACTCGGCTATATGGGGTCGTAAATGCCTCCTTCTGCCTGTTACAGTCATTCTCAGTTTGCACGAAGTTTTATTACCCTTGTACCCTATGTAGTTATTTGTGGCCGACTCGACTTGCCAGTTTGCTTTTAAATTGATTTGTAAACAAACACTGGGTACTCATCGTATGGGTTTTCGGGTAAACACCATAAAACCTAATCACTCTATTCCGTAAAGGAAAGATGAAGAGTTTTAAGCAGTGAGAGAGAAGAAGGGGTCAATAGTCGAGAAACACTTTTCGGCAGCACTGTTTTAGAGGCCGGTACGCAGGCGATCGAAAAAATACTAGAAAGTCGAAGGGAGGTGTCGACTTCCCTGTGTCCTCAAGCCTCCCTCCTCAAGACTCTACTCAGTCAATTCGTATGAGCTCATCTAAGATCTCTAAGCATAGTCCTTGCCAAGTGGACAGCCCGGATCCTCTTGAGCGTAACCAATTACCTGTTCTTGCCAAAGAGGTTGAGGATGCGGAAATAGTAGACGTTGAAGCAGCTATCACTTCTGAACCTATGCCCAGTTCTCCTCCCAAAACCAGGAAGCCAAGGCCCATCAAGATCCCTGGAGTTACGGATATAAACGCCTTGGAGGCCCTCCTTACTCCTCCTATCAATACTGAGGACTATGAATTCTCCTCTTCCCCGTCCGGAGAGGTGCGGATCTATCCCAAAGACCCAGACACTCATAGACACATTATCCGTGTCCTAAACTCCCACCATGTCCAGTACACGCACTTCTGCCTGGATGAAGACAAAATATATCGTGTAGTGGTACGTAACCTTGCTGCCTCCACCCCTGTAGAAAAGATTGTGGTCTAGTTCTTCAAGAAAGGACACCATGTGTTAAATACTCACAACCCCAAATCTAAACTATCACCTGAGTTCAACCCAGATGGTTCTCACAGATTGGAAGACCGGGTCATTATTGAGCTACCACGGAAGAGCAAGACCCCAAGACAATGATACAGGTGCTACGACTTTGATCACACGAAGAACTATTGCCTCAAACAGCCTGACTGTGGCCGGTGTTCTGGAAGCCACGTTACGGGCTCTTCACAGTGTTTGGCCAAGACTGTTGGGTACCTTCTATGTGCAAACTGCTTTGGCAATCATGCGGCTTATGACAGGTCTTGCCCAGTATTCACCCGCAAGATTAACAATCGACGTACTGGGATTAATCTTGCAGCTCCTGAAAAACCAAGCTCACGTGCTTAATACCAATCTATCCCGGTATGGCTGTTCGCAAGGGCTTGTCCTATGCTGACGTGATTGGTAAGCCTTCACGGCCTGAGGTCTCCCCCCCTGCTTCTCCCAGTGCAAGGAACTATGGCGTGCAGTTTCCTGATAACCTTGGCAACAGCAGGCGAGCAGCAGGGCACATCCTCATCCCCCTGATGCGGATCCCCCGTCTGACTCCCCTACTGACCTAAGTACTATACTTGAAGTTGTCCAAGGCCTCCAAAGGGTGTTAACCCAACACCTTCATGCCTACAACAACAACAACAACAACAAGAGAGCCCCTTCCAGTTCCTGGGTACGCGCTCAATCCTTCACTCCTGCTCCCCTGGCTGAGAAATCCTCGGAATTGGAATCAGTTCTTCATATTGTCAAGAGCCTTCAAAAAGATGTCTCTGAGCTTTCCTCCACAGTTGCTAATCTTGCCCAGTGTGTGCGCCAGCTGCAGGGTGTAGCCTCCCAGTCTGCCTCCTGTCGTAGTGCCCCGTAATGACCAGTGACCTACGTATCGGATTCTGGAACGCCAGCAGCCTGGCTCCCAGTGCAAATGAGCTGCAGCGTACCTGCCACCTTCTCTCAGCTGGACCAGTGCTGAGTTTGACCACCTTCTCTCTCAACTTGGTCAAAAGTTCATCTTGGAAGCTGATTTCAAAGCAAAACATCGGCTGTGGGGCAACTACAGGCAAGATCAAAGAGGGAGGGCTCTTCACGACGCTATAACAAGCTCCTCAGCCCAAGTCCTTGCAACAGGAAGCCCTACGTGGTACCCGCCACGTGCAGGAGCCACTCCATCCTGCTTAGACTTCTTTGTGTATAAATCAATCCCAAGCAACGTACTCACCATTAGGGAGGAACAGGACCTTTGCTCAGATCACCTGCCGCTGATAGCAACCTTATCAGTCTCTCCATCTACGATTGCTGCCAGAGCCAGCCTTCTAAAACCTGGCTCAAGTCTTCCGGTGTTCAGGCAGTCCTTGACAAACTCCCTTTTGCTTGGCACTACCTTGAGCACGAAGGGAGAAGTGGACTCTGCGATTAGCACACTACTGGCTAATATAGGAGAAGCTGCTGCAGCTGCTGCCCCAACCAGGCCTATTAATCCTCACCCAATAAGACCTCGGAGTGATCTTTCGGATGAATTTGAGGGACTGCTACTCCTGAAAAAAAGACTCAGACGCGAGTTCATTCGCACTAATGACCTCAGGATAGACAGGCTGTACCGAAGGATATCCAACAGAGTGAGGAAAAAGTTATCCCTGCTCAAAGCTGAAGCGACAAACCGGTTGCTACAAAACGCTACAGCTGATGCAAGCTCCAATTTCTCACTCTGGAAGCTTACCGGAGCTTACAAGAGGCAAGCTACCCCTAGGTATCCTATTAAGAAGACTGATGGCAAATGGGCAAAATTCACTCTGGACCATGTAGAAGCCTTTGCTGAAGACCTGGAGACCAGGTTTACTCCATTTAGTACTTCCTCTGCTAGGAGAGTGCAGCTTGTTGCAGAAACACTTGACAGGACGCATCAGATGGAGCTCCCAGTGCCCCCTGTAACCTTGCCGGAGGTAAAGAAAGACATCCGAGGACTTAAAATCAAAAAGGCTCCAGGAGAGGACTCGATTGACAACCGAGTCACAAAAGCCCTGCCCCTCAAAGCACTTTTGTACCTCGTGCTTGTCTTCAATTCTGCTCTAAGACTCGGGTACTTTCCTAAAGCCTGGAGGAACGCTAGGATAGTCATGGTCCTGAAACCTGGTAAACCACCGGGAGATGTCAGCAGTTACCGCCCCATCAGTCTCCTGACCACCTTTGGAAAGCTGTTTGAACGATGTATTCTAAGAAGAGTCC
>VNJO01011996.1:0-58263 GCA_008042535.1 Drosophila tani | reverse complement strand
AAATATAAATATAAATATAAATATAAATATAAATATAAATATAAATATAAATATAAATATAAATATAAATATAAATATAAATATAAATATAAATATAAATATAAATATAAATATAAATATAAATATAAATATAAATATAAATATAAATATAAATATAAATATAAATATAAATATAAATATAAATATAAATATAAATATAAATATAAATATAAATATAAATATAAATATAAATATAAATATAAATATAAATATAAATATAAATATAAATATAAATATAAATATAAAACTTCGGTAAACCGATTTTACATTTTCATATAAATCGACCGATCGCTTCTATGGCAGCTATATGATATAGTGTCCGAAAAATGAAAACCGTAATTCTAGAACCATAAAAAACTGTTATATCTCAAAATTTATAGAAATACTTTTAAAAACAGTGAGTTAAAATTTGTTTTACATTAATTTCGCCATTATTCCTATGGTAGCTATAGGATATAGTAGTCCAATTTGGGCCGTTCCGACATATATACTGCGTGCTAAAGAAATAAGACTATGCTGAAAATTTCAGCTCGATAGCTCAAAAACTGAGAGACTATTTAGCGAAGAAACCGACAGACGGACAGACAGGCAGACGGACATGGCTAGATCGACTCGGCTAATGATGCTGATCAAGAATATATATAATTTATGGGGTCGGAGATGCCTCCTTCACTGCGTTGCAAATATCTTGGCAAAATTATAATACCCTCTGCAAGGGTATAACAATTTATTCAGCCCATTTTGTATACTTTTAGAGCACATGTATGATAGAAAGGGGCTTGTCCCATTATTCGATGGAGTAACTGTGTGTAGCTATTTTTTATGAACAAAATTTGTAAGGTACCTGCTTTTTGAAGATTAGTAGTTGCCTCGAAGTTGCGTGCAAGCTAAGCAAGTTTTACTGTATTATTGATCTGTTGTATATATTTAACAAATGAAATGCGGTGTTGTTCCTAAAATTTAGAAGGCATAGCAACTTGTGCTACTTATAGTTCTCCCATATATGTATACCATAAGTAGGTGAATTGCTGTATATACAAAAGCGTCTGTTGAAATATTTTTGTTACAGCTATTTATAGATATTTTAAATTTGGAAATTCAGCAGGTTTTCATTTCACCAGTTGTGACCGTTTAATGCAGAGCGATCATTAAGAAAAACTACTAGGACCTTTTCAATGGACTCAATCTTTTTAATTTATGTAGTTTTAAATTGCCTAACATGCTGCCTTCGGGGTCAAATCGCTAATGTCAACAACAACCATTCTAAACTATTTCTGCCGCTTCGGTTTGTTAGCGCAGAACATATTTCAAAGGAGTTTTATTATGCCCTTGAAAGATCCGATTATAGTAAAGAAAACCTGCAACATAAACTTCAACATTTTTTGGAAAATCTACAAAAAAATTTGACCATGTCGACCGTGCTTAGTGATTTTGGAAACAGTGACACGAGTGCAGATAATTATATAGTTAGGATGAATGAACTATCAACATTTTTTTATGAAACTTCAAACGGTTTTGGACAGTTTTCAAATGATGTAGAAACTTTTTATGAGATATCAAAAAACTCAAGTCACGCACTATTGTTAAAGTTACGCCAAGTCCCAACAGCTCAACCAAAATATGTTAAAATTTTACTTACCAACTATTTTGCGGAAATGGAGTTTTTTCATATGTTGTTTTCCGAGATTGTTGACGATGCCTTAGAATATACTATAGGCACATTAAGCGCCATTCAGAAAATATTTTTTTTTTATGCTGAAACTCAAAGTTTTATTCTTCATAATTGGAAATTAAAACTTGATTTAGAATGCCGTAGACTTTACGTCGATTTTTTACAGCATCATTCAGCTAAGATATTTGAATGTGCTGCAGGGGATAATCTAAAGCTAACATATGACGTTTATGCCGTGACAAAGCTTAACGTTAAAAATATTTTAAAACAATTGGAATTTCGCATTCAGCGACTTTTTAATTGTTTTACATTTGGAAGTTATGCAATACAGTGTACATTTCTCAATGACGCAGAGCGCGACTTTAAAGAGCTGTTTAGCAAACTGTCCGAGTTAGAGATGTACTTGGATATAAAAACAAATAAGGGACGAGTTTCGGCTTTAAGACATCGTCGAGGAAGTAATAGATTGTATCCTGCTAAATCCATTAATACTATGTCGCCTTTGGATGGTTGTTTATCAAATGACTTTCCGCAAAATCAAATATCAAACAATTTAAAAGATTGCTTTTATTTTATTTAAAATTAGATTTATTTGAAATTATGTTATTATAATTATTGTATTTCAATAAATATTTAAAAAAAAGTTTCACTCTATTTCATTCAAAGCAAAGGTTACGTAAAAAAACCTAACTTATATAAAATTAGCAACAAGAAATGAAGTGCAGAGACCAGCTACCGGCTGTAAGTTCACTGAAGGTAAACATTTTAGAAGATACATTTCGGAGAGAATGTAGGGAGACTGGAATTAAGTAAGTGCATAGAGAGTGCAGAGAGAAATCGTATTTCGCAAACTTAAGAGCGATGAGAACATTACGATGGCATTGGGCGGTGATGTTAAAGCACAAGGAGATAATAATAACACATTTTTTTCTTTGTCATCTTCAAATATATATATTTTTTTGGTTTATTTCTGTGTTTAATGTATGACATAGTGTTATATTGTTTTCTGTCACTATCTTGTAGTAACCCCATTATAATTGAAGAAGTAATTAAAGAAGAAAGAACATACCTCGAATGTCAATAATTAAATAGAGGCCATATTTTAATTTCAATTTTAAAAGAAAACATCGATTAAATCGAAAAATCTATTTGTTTTAATTTATAGAGATCAATTTATGGAGATCATCTATATATACATATAAAGAGCAAACTAAAAATACATTTCGATTATATAAATAAAGAAAAGTTATAAGTTTTTAAAACATAAAAAAAGAAAGAATCCGTTTTATAACATAATAAGCGAATATATGTTACGTTTCCAGAACGTAAGAAATGATTTCATTTTCGAAAGCTATTGATAATCCAAAAGATGAATGGTTTACGAAACATCGATTCTACCAAGAATAAAAGTGAGTTCCCACTGGCTGTGGTCCGCTTTATATTGGGGTCCCGCGAGGTCTAGTATGACCGCCGCGCGCAAGTGATTTGCAATATTAGTGTTACCATCTCCTCTTCGGGCCATTGTGACCCTTCTACACGATCGAAGACGCGCGCGCATTTATATAAAAGCATTTGAAGACTATAGTGTCCCACTCCGAACATCACAATGGAGTCCTATTAATTCAACAACATTTTTCAAACTGAGGTCCAGCCTTTCAACTTCGCAAGCCGGTACAGTTAAGTGACTACAAATGTCACTGTGGCCAGTTATATTAAAAACGCATGCTTCTGGATCTCTTCATAATTGGCATAAAAGATAAAAGGCTGCAGCTTAAACTACTTGAATCAAAAATAAGAAGCTGGAAGAGATCAACACTGAATGTAAAGCCATTGAAGCGGCTACCGAAAACAATGAAGTGTTACAGAACCAGAATCGTGAGAAGTCTGTTCACGCACTAGTCCGTCGCTGCTATAACTGTGGAGCAATTTTCATTCTGAATCATCTTTCCTAGTGCCGCGCAAAGGCCACGACATTCTACTCATGCGGTACTGTAAGCAGCAGAAGAAACGTGTGGACAACAACAACATCAACAGCAGACCAGTTGATAGCAGGAGCTTCATCAGCAAGCGAATAGACGTGGAACAGAAGGCGGTAATTAATTGGATAGAATTAGGTAAAAGCAAGGAAAATCCATTAGAATCAGATGTTAATTCTAACAAAATTATTCTTAGAATAAGCTAGTGTGGCGGAAAAGAGTACGATGGACGAAAACCTTTAAAATAAATGGAAAAGCTATTACGTTTAAGGTGTACACTGGAGCTGATGTTGACTGCATCCCAGTTGATTTAGTTAAAGAATTAAAAATTGAATAATGTTAAAGTTAATAATTTTTGAATAGCTAAAGTAAAATGTTATGATCTGATGCAAAATAGGTCTTAAGTCCTCTGTAGAATTAAGCCTTATTAAACATTTTAATATTGATTCAGTTTACAACTTACCTCGAACCAGGGAGGAATTTAAGTAAATGCTTCTGGGACTTGGCAAGCTGCCAAAAAAACAGTCTATCGTTCTAAAACAGGGGTCGGCAAGGCCCTATCCCGCGGGATAAGAAATGTCTCAGTCGGCGTCGCTGCCTCTCATGCACAGTATAAACGTTCGTGTGACGTCGGCACAGGTCTTCGGCTTCGCTTTCACGAAATTAAAGCACAGCGCTAGTGCTGCCGCGTTGTCATGTTCTAGCTAAATCTAGCCGTTTTTAGCGTGAAATAGCTGTTTTTTTTAGTTATAGCTAGTTATTATGCATATAAAACAAAACATCGCTTTTTTTTTGTCATATCTTGTTACTTATGAAAGAGACGAAGTCTTTTTCTCTCTCATTTTTCACATACACAAATGCTGTGTTGGCATGTCAATGTAATGGTGCGGACCTCTGTTCTAAAAGAAGGTTCACAGCCTGTGCTGCGTTATAAGAAAAGGTTCCCACAAAGCTTGTTAGGGGCATTGGAGCAAGAGTTAAACGCTATGATGAAGGAAAAAATAATCTTCCCCAGTAACATACCCAACCAATTGGGTGAATAACTTGCAAATAGTGGAAAAAACTAACGGAAAACTTAGACTTTGATTAGATCCCAAGCCGTTAAATAAGGCAATTAAACGAGAACATTACCTAATACCAACGATAGATGATTTAATGATACAATTATCTCGAAAAAAGGTTTTTTTAAATCCTGGATCTCTCCCATGGATTTTGGCAAAATCCAACTTAATGAAGCTAGTTCAGATATAACGATATTTATGATTCTATTCGGGAGATTTAAATTTAATCGTGCTCCATTTGGAATCAATACCGCTTCTGAAATGTTCCAACGGAACAAATTTTTGGGGACTTACCAAATGTAATAGTTTACTTTGACGACATAGAAATATTGTAAAAGTTTTGAAGAGCATTATCCAATGTTATTAAAAGTACTTCAGCGAGCTAAAGATGGTGTACGTTTTAATCCTGGCAAAGTTCAGTATAGGAAAATGCAAGGTGAATTTATGGGCCATATCCTAACAGAAGGGCTAATACAACATCAAAGAAAGTACTAAGAAGAGATCCATTTAAAATATTTAAGTTCCAGAAGACAAAGCTGGAGCTCTACGCATTCTTGGACTTTTTAAGTATTTAGCTAAGTATATCCCAGACTTTTTTTCTAGAACAGCAAATCTGAGAAATCTGACTAGAAGTGATACCCTATTTGAGTGGACTGCAGAACATTAAAACGAACTCAATGACTTGCTTAAAACTGTAACAAGTGGTCAGATTTTAGCCGTTTACGATAGTGCTAAACCTGTAGTCATTCAAACCGATGCCTCCAAAAATGGTCTTGGTTGTGTTATTTTGCAAAACGGGCATCACATCAGTTTCGAGTCGCGTACGCTAACAAAAAGTGAACAAATGTGGGCCCTAATAGAAAAGGAGCTGTTAGCAATTACAGAACCAGAACTCGACAACATTATAGCCCGAACATTTATCATCACAACACCCATCCTAACTAAGAACATGTTGGGCCACACCCAAAAAAGACAAATATGGCTAGGGAGATGTTGAGCAAAACGCACTGGCATTCTTAGCATAGAAGAAACATACACCAAAACTTTATTGTTTAATAACTTCCATGTTTATCATCCGTTTTTACTCAAATTTGGAAAATACGTTCGCACAATCCTTTTTATTAAGTGTTTTTACTTTAAATCTAATATTACGACAATAGCTTATATAATTTATATATGATATCAGGGCCGTAAGGAGGCGTAGCCAAATTTCAAAATAAACTGCGTGCAACGGATTTTAATGCTGTCACCAAATTTGGTGGCATTTATAGTCTTTAAGATATGTATGTTTACAAACACGGACGGACGGACATAACTAGATCGACTCGTCTGGTGTTGCTGGTCAAGAATACATATACTTTATGTTGTCGGAGATGCTTCCTTTACTGCGTTGCAAACTTCTGACTAAAATTATAATACCCAACAAGGGTACAACATTGTTTTTTTCCATCAAAGTTGAAATGTAGTGAAAATATGAAAGGTTGGTAAATAATAAATCTTCTGGAGAAACAAAAAACAAACAGTAAAATGTTTATTCTATTGTATACCTAATAGGTACATCATGAAATAAAAATAAAAAAATATTGAGAATCCATTAACTAGTTCTTATGAAATTCTACCAGAACTTTGGCAAATTGCATTAAAATTGTGTTTTTTTAAACAAAAAATTTGTCAACTTTGGAATGGTATATCTTCTAAAAAAAATGGGAGTCTATTGACATTTTGTATTTGTAGTCTTTGAACAATTTCCTATATGGTCTGTATTTATAATATCCAACGCAATCATGAAATTTTTGATTTTTGCAACGCCGTTTGTTTTAGAGTCCCCATTGTGCGCTGGTCCCAGGGTGAAAAGCTTTCACTAAAAAAGCGAGTTAATAAATTACGTATTGAACAACGTGTAAACATAGAAAACCGAAAAGTGCAGCTAAAAATAAATATTTAATAAATAAAATTTTGGAAGAAGAGCAAAAGTCTAAGTCCGAGTCGAAAAGTGGGGAGATTCCAAGGCTCTTCGGACGCGGTCTTTCACTACGACTACAAATCTGACTTTACTTGCAACTGCAGATACAAAATAAGTTCCGGAATTAAACTAATACTTTGCATTGGAAGATGTCACAATTGTATTAATCCATTGAACTCCGCCCTACACTATTGTAAAAGTTACTACAAGATAGTAACATAAAATAAAACTAAAAAAAAAAAATGTTTTGGGGTGCCACAAAATAATTACCAATAAATCAAGTATGTCATTAGATAAATCAGTTAAGCAATAATGTTCCTGAAAAATCAAAGAATGAAAATCTTTTATTATTTGCAATTTACATTACCGCACTAGATTAAAAAAAATTTTTTATTTGCGGATCCGAATCCGGTAGTCAAATGGCAGACAGAAAATCAACAGAGAAATTGAAAGCCGTGAGGCTTATCGGAAGTGAAAACTAGAACAGGTCTGGAAAAATTATTTTCGTGTAGATTTTTCGGAAGTGGAAACTGGAACAGGCCTGTATAATGCAAAGATATTGCAGTGTACAAACACAGTTTTAATTTCGTTTCAAGCTTAATGGGGCGGGCGGGGGTATACTCAAACAATTCTAAAAATAAAAACACGACGAACTGCTTCGGGTAGTTCTCTCCTTCGGCTTTTTCGTTTTCGAATTTCTCGAATTCTTAATTTTGCGACAACAGAAAATGTATTTTGTTTTGAGCACTGTATACCCTTTTTAACAGTAAAAGTATATCAAGTTTGCAAAACATTATAATATTAATTGAATATACATATCATAATATTACAGCTTATAAGCATTTAATGGAAGAATGAATACATATCATATATCTTATTTTAAATTATATATTATTTTATTAATAATTTTATAAAATTATATGTAGCAGCGAGATTAAAGAGCTATAAGTATATTCAGTTTGCTGTTGCTAAGTGAACATTCCTTAAAAGTGAAAGAAAAGGAGAAATGCCACAGTTCCCGTTAGGTTTGTTTGTATATGGCAGGGGTGCTCAAATCTGCCTTATGGCAGTGCATATACCAACACAAATAAAAGAAATCATATGCACACTTGTAACAACACTTTTGCTTTATTTCAAGATGTTCACTGAGAGAAAGGCACTTGCTAATTCATCGCTCAATTTACCAATTTACCCCAAAGAATGCGAATGAATCAAGCATATAGAAGAAAAAGTGTTCAGTGTAGAAAAAAGAACAAATTATATTGGGATTAGCGGCGAGAAAAAAAACTCAATGAAATTGTTGTTGGCTTGGCTCGATACGCACAGTTACACAAAGAGGAGAAAAAAAAGTTCTATGGAATTGTTGTTGGCTTGGCTCGATACGCAGAGCAACACAAAGAGGAATCGGCGTGTGCCCTAGGGAAGTATGGCGTGTGCCGCTCCGTATGCTAAGTGCCAAAACAAAAACAAATGTGCTCGTGCAAGAGGGAGATGACCAGAGAAGCAAGGACAAGAACGCCAGTCATTAAATAAACGCTAGATTTCGCTCAAAAACACTTAAGCTCTGTGAAGATTGAAAATATGCACTTAAGGGTATTTTGCTGTCGATTCATTACATTTTTTCTTGCTTACAGCCTCATACACTCATAGAAATTGTCCATGTGAGGGATATTATTCGGAGCAAGCGCTTGTTACTCAAAACAATTTTCAAAAGAAAAATGTTATTTACTTACTGGGTAAATATTATAATTTTATTATTATGATTTTTCGTGGCTTATATTTTCATTATTTTTATTTTTAAGCCAACTCGAGGTCCTTAGTCAGTTGTCATAGACATTTGTCTTCTGAGAAATACGATCTGTGTATCTGGCAATTGATACGGTAATCAACAAATCGGCTTAAAGCGATTAGGGCAGGCTAAATTTTATTTTGCTGGCAATTTTTTTTTTTTTTTTGTTGAATGCCTTGTCTTATTTATTGAATCCTCTACTCTTGGAGACTAACAATAGGTGATTCAAATCTTATATAAATAACCTAACTAACAGTCATATGACTGGAACAGAGTTATATGGCCCTGAAAATTGTTGCTGGGTTGGAAGGTCGTTTCGTTGTAGGCGGGTTCTGCTGGAAACCCGAGTCAAGCCTCTTGCCAGATTATTAGGGTGTACAGAAAGCTTTTCATTGTAGGTCGCTTTTTGTATGTCTATTTCATCTTTTACTGCAATAATGTCGAGGTCCCTGTGGATGTTTTGGTTACGAGTATACCATGGAGCCCCAGTGATAGTTCTCAGGATTTCCGATTTTGCGCGCTGCCTGATGTCTATGTTGCTGCTGCTTGCGTTGTAGAGCAGGACCTTGTAGTCCAGATTGTGATGGGGCGTTTAAAATCCAGTGGAGGCTTTTGGTTTTTAGTTTTAGATGTAGTTCCTTGCATACTACTACATGTGTGTTCGCCAGGTTAGTCGTCTGTCGAGGTGGACGCCGAGATACGTTAATTCGTTGAATTGGGGAATCTGCGTACTATTTAAGGATACTGAAGAGCATCTTTGCCTGTTAAGAGTAAAAGTTATGTGTTTACATTTTGGTTCGTTTATTTTAATACGCCAGTAAGATAGCCAATTCTTAACTACCATGAGGTGACTTGCTAGTTGGGTTGTTGCACTTCGAGCGACATAGGATCGCAGTGTCGTCAGCGAACGTGGATGTTATCAGCCGCTCGTTCGTAGGAATATCCGCTGTATAAAAGACGATCAGAGGAGGCCCAAGTGCGCTTCCTTGTGGAACTCCAGCTTCGATGGTGTACGAGATGTGTTCAAAAAGTATCGCAAATGTTGTGTTTTTTCAAAAAATATTTATTTATTCATGAATATCTATTTTGTCCCCTTCAAAGTGATCCCCATGAGATATTATACACTTGTGCCAACGGTTTTTCCAATCTTTGAAGCACTTCGAAAAAGCATTTATTTTTTATCTTGTTCAGCTCCACCTTCGATGCCGTATTTATATCGTCAAGCGTAGCGTAACGTCGTCCTTTCATGGGCCTCTTCAGTTAAGGAAACAACGTTGTGTGAGCAGGGGCGTTATCGTGGTGCAAAAGCCAATTTTTGTTCTTTCACAAATCCGGACGTTTTTGGCGGATTGTTTCGCGCAAATTGCGCATAACTTGCAGGTAATATTCCTTATTGACCGTTCTACCATTGTGTCAAGAACTCATGATGCATCACGCCTTTGCAATCGAAGAAAACTGTCAGCAAAACTTTCACATTCGAAGTACTCGGGCGTCCGGCACGCTCTTCGTCGTTCACATTTTTTCGGCGTTCTGAGATCATTTTGTACCACCGATAAACGTTGCTTCGGTCAAAGATAGCTTCTCCGTATTCCACAGTCAACATTCGTAATGCATCCGCTCACTTAATTTCGTTTTTAACTCAAAATTTGAAACAGGTTCTTTGATCCATTCTTTTGAATAGGTATAAATCGAAGACGACCCAAAACACGTGCAAGCAAAGCAGCTGTCAACAATTAAGTGAACATTCAAAATGACCGAGCTTGGCATAAGTGAGAGACATGAGTACCAACATAACGCTACAAAAAAATCGAAATTCGAATATATATAACCAGCGAAAATTCAAAATTCGCGATACTTTTTGAACACACCTTCTAGTTGTCAGAAGTTGTTGCGTTGCACCTTACTGCTAAGACTCTGTTGTAGAGATACGACTCAAGTAGCTTATAAGTGTTTTTTTATTTATTTTTTTATTCAATTATTTATTTACATATTATTCTACACTAACAAAAACATTAACAGGACATGCGTTGTGCATGTGCCCATGTGACGGGGTAAGGGCCCGCATTGTGCGGTACGGCCCCAAAGCAATGCTTCACTCAATGTTAGACCGCTCAGCCCGTCCGCTGCTGAGTTATTAACAAACAATATTAGGAGAGACATAGTATCAGATTGGATTTGTGCTAGGACAAAGGGACTATTGGCAGGATTCGGCTGGAAGACGCTTCAAAGATGTGAAGCGAAAATTTCGGTTCTATCTTCGTCGCTGCGGGCCCAGAAACCGGATAAAATTCTTATCGGGGTGACTGTTTCGATTGGAGAGCTTAGATTTGGATGAGGCCTCCACAAACTATGCTTTATACTGGTTGGTAAAAGTTTTTCTATGTAAAGTAGTTGTGCATTTTTAGCGTTTTGTTTTTGAGTTCGGTTTAGTAAGCGAGAGACTTCCTTATAAGTTGTTTTAAATATGGCGATCTTTCGGTTTGCCAAGCACGTCACAGACGCATCTTTTCCAGCACAAACTGTTAATTTTTTGATTAGTTTTTACTTTGTTGGTTTTTACGTAATTCCCTTGGGGTGTTGAAATAGTGGCTGCTGCAATAAGTACGTATTCAAGAGCATCAGCAGAGCAGTCGATATCCGCTTTGATGTTGAGCTGCGGGATTAGTTCGATGTGGGAACTCACACATTTCTAATATTTAAGCCAGTTGGTTCTGTGGGGATGATCGGTCCTTTCGGGGCCTTGGAGAAGAGTTATTAGCACTGGCGAATGGTCTGATGAAAGGTCCGAAAGCGCTTTGGCTCTTTTAATGTTGCATGGCTAATTGTTTGTCACTGCAAAGACTATTAAGTCTGGTATCTTTCTGGGGACTGCTGTCCAATATGTGGGGCTACCAGGGGAAACATAGTCCAATTTGTTGCTCAAGTTTATGATTGCATTATATAATGGCCTTCCTTTGGGAGTCACGGGACGCGATCCCCAGTGCGTGTGCTTGGCATTATAGTCTCCTGCAGCTATGAAACGATCTCCAAGTGAGTTGTAAAAATCCATGAATTGTCCTTGTAAAGCGGGGCGGGCAGTAGACAGCAGTTATGAAACGGTTATTGTTATCTGACCGCAATTTAATAGACGTGGCTTGCAAGTAATTTGTTGCAAGCCTTTGGTAAATGTGGTGCTTGATGCGGTTCCGCCGTGGGCTTTACCATCTGGATGATCTGTGCAATAGAAGGCGTAGCCTCTTATTCCATTGGCGTTCCACATGGTTATTCGTAGACTAAATATCACTTATTTGGACTGCTGAGCTACAAGCAACTGTATCACCATGTTTTGGTATTGACCAAGTGTTTGCATGGTCGTTTTCATGAAGGACATTATTTACTTTGTTGGATGGTAAACATCTGAACGTTTTGCTGAACCTTTTTTTATATTATACTGAAATGCGTTTGCCATTCCCGTTCGAAGATCAAATAATTTGTTAAATAATGATCAGTCTGGTTTCCGAAAACAGAGAAGTTGCACGACAGCTATTACAAAGATTGTAGAGGACATACGTAGGGAAACTGATAAAAGTAAAATTACCTTTCTAACATTGCTGGACTTTAGTAAGGCATTCGACACAGTTGACCACAAAATATTAATAATGAAGCTGGCGAAATTATTTAAGTTTTCTGACACGTCTGTAAAATTAATGTCGTCCTATATCACCAATAGAAAGCAAGCTGTTGTTATTAAAGAACAAACATCAAATTTGGAAGAAACCCACCGTGGGGTTCCGCAGGGATCGGTATTAGGGCCATTATTGTTTTCAATGTATATAAATGATCTGTCTAATGAATTGTCTATGTGTAACGTACATATGTATGCGGATGATGTTCAGTTATATGTTAGTCGTTCGTTGAGTCTAGTGAATGAATGTATCAATTTGTCCAATACTTGTTTGTTGAATGTGGATAACTGGGCTACAAGGAATGGCTTGAGCTTAAATCCAGTTAAATCAAAGTGCTTGGTAATCTATAAAAAAAATATAAATACAATTGATCTTCAAAAGCTTAGAATAGGAGATGTAGAGTTGGAATATGTTGAGAAAGCTAATAACCTGGACATATGGGTTAATAGAACTCTGTCATGGAATGATCATGTTAGTGCAGCCACAGGAAAAACGTATGGAATATTGCGACAATTACATGCTACACAAACTTTCTTGCCAATTTCCATCCGGTTACTACTCGCTAAAACATTAGTCGTTCCAACTCTTTTTTATGGAGTCGAAATTTTTGGTACCTGTGATGCAGCAAGTCGACAAAAAATAAAAGTGACATTTAATAACATAGCTAGATATATATTTCAATTGGATAGGACTGACCATGTAACTGAAAGCGCAAACAAAATCTTTAACATGAATGTGGACAAATGGATTGACTTAAAAATATTAGTATTCCTTCACAAAATTATAAATTCTAGACAGCCTGACTACCTTTACAACATGATTCGTTTTACATCCTCACATAGAACAAAAAACATAATAAGCATTAGACCAAAACTTGCAAGTTCGGAGAAACAATTTTTTGTTTATGCTATACGAGCGTGGAACTCTTTGCCACATATTCTAAAAACCATTACTGGCACATCACAATTTAGTGATAAACTTAAACAACACCTTAACACACACACCTAAAATTAAAATCAAAAAGAATATAAATTTAAGTAAATATTTAAAGCCTTCAGCAGTAAGAATTAATTGAAATGTAATATGTTATTGAAAATGTAATAGTATTTGTAATGTAATTGTAAGAGTTAATGTCATTAATGTAATAAGATTTAATGTCAAAAGTGACTAGCGCAGTAAAAATAAGTATTATACTTGTGACGCTAGGATATAAAACAATAAACTAAACTGAACTAAATCCCCCGGGTTGCTCGTTGACTTTTTGGGCACGGTATATCTTTGACTTCTTACCAACCGCGTTGTTCTGCGGGCTAAGCTTACGCTTAATTTGGATATAGCGATCCATGCTGGTCTGTATGGCCGAAGCCGCTTGTTGAATATTGCCTATATTGGCCGTTGTATTTGGCGCTGCAATCGCCAGGCCCGCTGACTTTGGTCTGGGATGATCGCTCTCCGTGATAACCGTTACTCGTTGTCCGAATAACGTTTTACCTAGTCTGATACCCTGTGTCAGTTACTATAACCACTATGCTACCGTGTGCCCGTCAAGACCTATTTCAAGAGCGGCTCGTTTCTTTTCGAAAATCTAATTATTTTATTTTACTAGTACAACTACTGCAATATAATCTAATGCTAATAATTTCAGACCTAAACTAACAATTAAACTTAATAAATCAAATGATTAATTATATATGCATATTAATTGGGACGCGGGGCGTCGCAAGCCTTTAATTTTTTTAAACATTATTTTAGTCCTCCTAATAGTCAATTCACACTAGGCTCCATCCCCCATCTACCGTCCACCGTCTATGATGACACCGTTTGAGTTGACAAATTTCATATATATTTTCGTTCCAAATTGTCTCAAAATATTCCACCATCACTTTGTGATGTTCCTATCTCAGCTGTTTCACTTCGTCTGTATACGATATTTTTAGTTCTTCCACTAAAAAGTTGTCATTCGTCCCTACACAAAGGCAAATTGCGAAGAACTCTACTGAATAACTAGTTCAAGGGATGGCTACAGCCTGAACGACCCCGACTCTCTGCTGAACCTTGGGCGTCCCACCTACTATGCCCTGCGTCTGTCCATTCAGGAATGTTCCCGGACAGCCCCCAAGGAAGCCGCCGAGCTTATCCACCCTGGCCAGATCGCCATCGGTCAAAAAGTTCCTCCTTCATCTCCCCATCAAATTTTAGTTTACTATATTATATGATAACAAGTGGGAAAGCTACAGTCGAGAGTGATCGACTGTGAGATACCCGGTACCCAAACCATTGTGGGTGAAATTAAATAGCAAAAGAACATGGAAAAAAGAAAATGTTGACAAATGAGAACAAATGTTGCTAAAAACATGCTGAGCAGCACTCAAAAGAGACAAATGTTGCTAAGAACAATGTTGCTCTCTCTCTCTCTCTCTGTATGTTTTTTTTATACACAGAACATTTATTGTTTAATAACTTCCATGTTTATCATCCGATTTTACTCAAATTTTCAGAACACGTCCTCGACGGCCTCCCTTTTTATTTTATATATTTACTTTAAACCGTAAATTACGACTATAACTTATATACAGTTTTTTATGATTTTTGAGGGCGGAAGTGGGTGTGGCCAAATTTTAAAACAAACTTGACCTGCGTGCAACAAATTCCAATGTTGTCACCAAATTTGGTAACTCTAGCTCTTATAGTCTCTGAGACCTTTTGTTTTACACGGACGGACAAACGGACAGACGCGACATGGCTAAATCGACTCGGTGCTGATCAAGAATATATATACTTTATGGGGTCGGAGATGCCTCCTTCTGCCTGTTACATACATTCTCGGTTGGCACTAACCCATAATACCCTTGTACCCTATGTGTACCGGGTATAAAAATTAATGAACCCCAATATCAGTTGCTGGTCTTGAACACCAACCAAAATGCGCCTATTTTGGCTGCAAGGTATTCTTTGACGTTTGTTTTACATTCCCATAACATTGTTTGACGTTTGATTTACATTGAAAGCTGGCGGTAGATGGTGTCATGTGAACAGGAATTTCCAATTTTCTCCATCTTCTCATCGCTCCCTCTGTAATCACTGTAGTGTAGAAAGTGTTGAGCCCGTTAGGTCCAGGGCATACAAATTAAAACAAATTGTAATAATCTAAATTTTTTTCCTTACAGATTTATACAGCTGTTTAAAACAAAACTAATAGAAGATGTAAAAAATGGATATCGTACTGTTGACTGAAATGCAAAATGGTTGTGATCACGAAAGATTTAAGAAAATGAAAGCTGATTTAAAACCATTTACTTTTTAAAGTGGAGAAACAATTTATACAAACCCAATTAATCGGCAGTCGGCAAGCCAACGACACAACATGAATGCCACGTACTGAACCTTTTCCTTAAAGAAGCTCGTCGAGCTATACAGCAAAGCAAAAATAATAAAGTAAACAAATCACAATCATTAATAAAGTCAGCCAAAAATATAGATTTATATATATTTAAACCGTCTTATCAGTCACATGAGATCCTCGATAAATTTTCTTGTAATTGCTTTGCACATATTCACAGAAAAGCTTATTAAATCACATTCGGATTTTTACTATGAGCAGAGCTCGACTTTTTACATCCGGATGCAATGTTTTATTTTTCTAGCAAACATGAATGAACACCATCGAACTGAAAGTCAAGAGTCCATCCCAATGTCAGAGTCAGTGTCAAATATATCGAAGAAATTTGATCAATGCTTAAGTTTGGATAACGAATTTTTAAAAAAATTACCAAACGAAATTTCTTGTTCACCAATGCAACAAATGGTTGCATCGAAACATCAATCGATTGAGGGTCGTCCCATCTATCCGAATGTTCCGTATAGCCCATATGGTAGTCCTTTTGGTAGCCCTAGTTCCAGTCGACGCCGACCAGCTTTTCGAGAGTCCCGAAGGATTTCAATTGAAAAATCAGGAAGTTTTCTTCAATTGAACCAATACAAATTAATGGATCAAATTGGTCAGGTAATAAGTTGTTTGCTTGTTTTAACGCTTACTGTATTTTTTATAAGACTAACAAGGATTCCTCCAGCTGGCTTACGGAGATTAAGCCTAAAAATATAACTTATAAAAGGACTATAATCTATAGCATTGGCTTGCTTTATTTTTTATTTAATCAGCATGCGTTCTTTGTTTTATTAAACTTATATGTTATATTATAAAATATTTAAAAAAATAACAAAGAAGTTAACTTTGGCAAGCCGAAGTTTATATACCCTTGCAGATAAATTAAAGAAATTTAAAATGCAATCCCAAAATTTTAAAAAAAGATTATTTATATAAAGTTTTAGTCCCATATCATTAAAACCAACGAATATCGGTTAATTTGGACCGATTTCTTTAAAAACAACTAAAATCTGCTAATTTGGACCGATCGTTCCTATGGCATCTATAAGATCAAATTACTTACTATATTTTATTCCGATATATTTAAGAACATGGAAAATCGGCCCTTTTGGCCCGATCGTACCTATGGCAGCTATAAAATATAGTGGTCCGATTTCACTCATTCCGACATATATACTAATGGGAATAGAAATAAGACTATCTGCAAAGTTTCATTCAGAAAGCTCAAAAAAGTTGACAGACTAGTTTGCGTTGAAACGGACAGACGGACATTGCTAGATTAACTCGTTTGGTGATGCTTGTAAAGATGCTTACTTCACTGCGTTGCAAACTTCTGACTAAAATTATAATACCCTGTAAAGGTTTAAAAATGTACCATTACCAGCGTATGTATGTTATTAAAATCAAAAATACACTTACCAGTTTTGTATAATGTATAAACTGAGTAATAGTGTATTTACACTCGGCTGAGTTTTAGAGTTTTTGCGTTTTGAGTCAAACGCAGGCAGAACTTCCAGAACTTCACCGCTTTCGTCTTTATTCCCTATCCACGTTTCTTGCTCTGGTTGATCCCTTTGCTGAGAAGCCTCCACTTCTCCTTGCCAGTTCCCAGGAACAGAAAAGTTATGGACTATGCTGAAATTGTGCAGGATGCAGCAGCAGGCAAGGGTAGAAACGCTTCGAGAAGGCCAAAAATACAAATTACAAAAATTACTTAAATTATGATTTCAAAGGCCGCGGGGCCAGCTCCCGATGCCGCCGACGAAAGCGAGCTGCTCCTGGCCCTGCAGCTACTGCCACTGCTGGAGCGCTGCTTCAGATGCAGCTGCGGAGTGTTGACTCGAGGCATCTTTGTGTGTATGGTCTCTTCCGTCTGCTGCTCCACCTCCTTGTCCAGTTGGCCGATTGTGGGACTCTCCGCATCGTAGTCGTAGAACACCTGCGAAGTGTCGCCTATTGTCATCAGTGGGCACATACGCGTCCACGACGGCTGCTGCCACGAAATTGGCGCTTAAGTCGCCGCGCCAAGATCTCTATCCATGAGTTCTCCATGGAACCCGTGGTTATGTGTATCTAGGGCGGCGGCTGCTTGCCCAGTGGTCCCGGGCCATTACCATTCCCGTTGCCACTTCCCTAGGACGGGCAGGTCTCATTCTCCTTCTTGTACTCCTCGTATGCTTTGAAGCAGCAGCATTTTGGGTTGGCAGCCAACTAAAAAGAGGATCCCAATAGATGACCACTGGTCATGGACTAGCAGGGAATGGAGATAGCTTGTCCATAATTTATAAAATTCTGATTTTGGCCCTTTTATATTGCTTCAGCAGTGGCAGTAGCAGCAGCTCCAGGGCCAGGAGCAGCTCTTCCTTGTCGGCGGCATCGGGAGCTAGCACCGCGGCTTTGGAAATCATAATTAAATTAAGTAATTTGTTCGTTTGATTTGCTTATTTCCCTGTGAAATCACATATTTTCAGACTTCAAGATCCCATAAAATTGGATCTTCTTTAATTGTATTGTAAATAAATTAATTTTTCCCCGCTGGAAAGTCCCGCCATAGGGTTTTGTTTCCAATTGCCTGTCTCAATATCGCAGGGGTCGCGGAGAATTATCAGATATTTCCTTCTTCTCGCGCCACCCTTGCGAAGACTCAGCCGATTTAAAATATCTAGCGCGATGTTCATTCTAGTATATTCTAGTATTTCTCTTAGCTCATCTGCGTACCGACCTTGCTAAGAGGGGCCGAAAAAGTGTATTTGTCTTTCGCTCGCACTCATTTGGTTGCTAATTTTTAGCGCTGGTGAGTACATAGCTTTAGAAAGAGAAATAGAGCGCCGAAAGAACATTTGGCTATGACGTCATAATGGTCTCCTAAATAATATGCCTTCTTTTATAGTTATACATATCCTATTTGCCAAATTAACAAGGATATATCTGGAAAGGTAGGGAAAGTCGAATATTTTCGACCCCATGAAGTAGACTTGGCTTAAGCGGTGCAGCTGGAGGTCTGATCAAATTAAATGATATCTCAACAGCTATAATACTTAGAGATTTAACATGTATATTATTGTGATAGTTAATTTATATTTATGTTTTATAATCTTTCTAGATATTAAAATTGTAGTCAGAAGCTTGCAACGCAGTGAAAGATACACATCCGACAATATAAAGTAATGTAACGAAGTTATGTCGGTTTTTATTTCAACTTAATTATAAGATTTGAATATACTAGTAAACATTATGAGCTGGTCTTAGGTGATGCTGGGTTCCGTGGCCTCTAGAGGCTGGAATGCGGTGGATGCAGTGAGTCCGCAGTGTTGTCGTGGGTTATGTGTTCTGGTCTTGTAAGGTGGGCTGGTGAGAGTATGGTTGTGTTCGCGCTGCCGCTGGTTCGTGCTGCCGCTGTTTCGGGTCATCTCCAGTCCTTACGGACGACCCTAGGGCTCTGAATTTGACGTCTGGGCGTAAACCATATCCTGGGACTGGTTCAAAAATCACACCCGTCAACCTGATTTAATCCACATAAGTCTAAATTGTTGACTATATTGTGCAAGTCACACAGATCGTTTGGTCAGAAGACATCCACCAGCACCTGCCAGTAACCACATTTTAGGTCCATTGAGCTAATGTACTTACTTTTTCGGAGTTGATTTAGAATATGATCTATCCTCGGTATCAAATATGAATCCCGCTCTAAATGTTCTAATTGTAAGTATGCACAGCCTCCACTGCTTGTTTTTCTTTTATACGGTGAGTATTGGAGAGCTGTGGCTTTTTGTATCTCCGCATTGCCCTGGGAAGTCAATCCCCAGGAACTGTTAATTTATAAGAGTTTCTCAATGAAACTTTGCAGATAATTTTATTTATTTCCCATTAGTATTTTAGTTGAAACGAGCGTATATAGTATATAGTAGCATATTACTTGGAGCAGTTATTGGCAAAATTTAAGTCGTCACTCTAATGGAGCTCTGAATCCGATACCAAGCCCTTTTCTGCCTTTCAGACACATGATATTTGAAAAAAATTATATATTTATGGTTTTTTGACACATTCTATGCATTCATAACATTTTTTTTTTATTTCAGAATTGCGGTTTTAATTTTGTAAGAATCGGACGACTATATCATATAGCTGTCATAGGAACTATCCAAAAATATGTTTTAATAAAATATAACCTTTTTGTCAGTCTCAGCAATATGTATATGCAATAACAAAAAATGAGCAATTATTAGGTCAAGCGGAAATTCATATTCTGCTGACATAAATAAGTCGAATTGGTAAACGTTTCCAGTTCCGCATAATACACAGTAAACCACATATCTCTTTACATATAATTTCGCTGACATAAGCATATTCTTATACTTTGTTTAGCTATGAATACCGTTAGGTTTCCTCAATAAAATCAGTAATTGTCTTGACTCCAACGCAAGCTGTACTAATTGTTCTGCATTTAACAGAGTCTGTCGCCGAGTCTTCAGACCCTCTTGTGCACCGGAGTGTATCCAGTTTTAGAAGCAAATAAAACACTTCCAACGGGTCAGAAGTGAAGTAACACTATAATGGCTAATACAACTGAAGAGCAAGCAGTCCAGAGGCGTTAGACTTGCAAGAACTACAAAAAGGATTCAGCGAAGAGGAAATTAAAACAAATCAAATTGGCCGCCATCGTTGATAATTCCTGAAAATTATAGAACCACTGAGTATACCAAGTTCTATGATGACTGCCGTGACACAAACAAAAAACACAGATCCAGAAGCGGGAAGTATTCATCAGCCCATGATAGTATCTGACAAACTCAGATCGGCATGTCGCCGACAAAGGGCGATATTCGAGTCAATCAAACGCGCTCTGAAAGAGTTTTCAGAGACAGGAAAGACCATTAAAAGTGATTTGATAAAATCACTATGATCTCAGACGCAAGAAATTCATTTTTCCGTTCACGAAGAATAGACCCAATTAAGGGAGGATATGATAAGACTGGAAAAGGAAATTCATGCGGTCTCAGGGGCAAAAAGCAATACATCAAGCAACGAAGATGTGCACTTGCCCAGAGTCAGCATCCAAAAATTCGATGCAGATCTGCTCAAATGGACTCAATTTTTCGACTTATTTAAGTGCATGGTCCATGATACTAACATGCCCACCGTATGGAAATGTGGTATCTCAAAATCACCGTAACCCGAGAGGCAGAAAGGTTGTCAAGCACATCGATCTCCAAAAAGAAAATTACTTAAACGCATGGGGTATATTGGTTGACGCTTACAACAATCCCCAACATGTAGTAGACACGATTCTCAATCGTCTCCTGCAACAACGCGCAAATAGTGACGATCCGAAGTCATTAAAAGAACTATACATTACAACAATCGAGTCCCTGGCATCCATAAAGGAACTTGGCATCGATGTATCTAGCTGGGATACAATATTGATTGCCATCATCAAGCAAAAATTAGATTTTGCAACTAGAGCCCTATACGAACAGTCGTAAGATGGGTCTCTGGACACAATGGTAAGCTTCCTGGATTAATGAATTCGTGTGCTGGAGACAGGAAAAAGAGGCCAACAGGCAATAAGATAGCAAAAAGGACCTACATGTACCTCTGCCAGCAATGGAATGGTATCAAACTGTCCGTTTTGCAAAAGGAATCATTGGCTTTAAGTATGTTTTAAGTGTGACAAAAAGCATTATACATTACTGCATCTTGAAGCCACATCAGGTGCAGCAACGGAACCACAATCGCTTACTGTAGGTGCAGCAAGCAACAAAAGTTACAACCTACTCCCCACCGTCAAAGTGGCAGTGAAGGAAAGCAGGTCAGGTTGCGCCCATGAGAGCTCTGCTTGATTCAGGATCACAAATCAATTTGATTTCTGAACGAATGACTCCAATGCTATTACTAAAACTCCACTGTACTTCACCACGTATCGAGGGAATTGGAGGCAATCCAAATACTAGTAGAGCCAGGGTAAATGTTCGGATAAAATCGTTGCATAACGACTTTTTTCAACAAGTTGAAGCTTTTGTATTACCACACATCATAGCTGATCAACCGGCTCATCAGTTAAATTCAAAAAATCTGCTCCCGAGCTACATTGCTCTGGCCGATCCAAACTTCGATAAGCTAAGAAAAATTGACATGCTTATCGGAGCCGAGCACTACTATTCATTGCTACTACCGAACCAAACGCTATTAAAGCCTGGAGGCCCAATTCTTAAAAATACAAAACTTAAATGGATTGTCGCCGGAAAAGTTTCTGCGGAGCACAACTCAGCTGCAATTTGTGCAGATGAAATTGATACGCTGTTGGAACGCTTCGGGACTTTAGAAACTCTAGAAACTGAAGCAAAGCATCGATCTCCGATAGAGGCTCATTGCGAAAAACATTTTGTAGGAAATTCATTGTAAAACTCCCATTTTCTGAACAATCTTCAGCCCTGGGGCATCACAAAAAACTGCAACAAACAGATTCCTTGGGCCTGGAGCGGTGAACTTCACCTGAAATCTGAAAAGGGTACGTGGACTTAATGAAGGAGTATGAAGGCCTCGGACATATGAAACAAATGCATTACCCAAACATACCCGCGGATCACTATTTTATCTCACACCACTGTGTGCTTAAACCTAAAAGCAGCACAACAAAACTACTGGTAGTATTTAATGATTTCTGTAAGACCAAAGCACAGCCACGAGCTGTTTGCAATCTTGCTACGCTTCCGCACTCACGTGTTCACACGTGTTCACAGCAGACATAGAGAAAATGTATCGGAAAGTGTGGATACACCCTGATGATCAGTTTCATCAATTAATCGTCTGGAGAAAGAATCCGTCTGACGACCTAAAGTATTACAGACTCAAAACCGTCACCTACGGTACAACGTCAGCCCCATTCCAGCTACAAAATGCTTGGATTATTTGGCCGAGAAGGTCAATAAAAAACTACCGCTTAGATCATCCGTACTAAAGCATGATTTCTACGTTGACGACTGCCTCACTGGAGCAGACAGTATTCCGGAAGCAGTTCAAATTCAACAAGAACTAAATCAAATATTGTTGCCATCCGGATTTAAGCTCCGAAAATGGTGCTCAAACAACGAACAAGTTTTAACAGAAATTCCTTAGGAAGACATTTTCAACAATGTAAAGCTAGACGTAACACTGAAACACTACAGTGTGAAGACGTTGGGTCTTCTATGGATACCACAAAAGGATCAACTATGTGGGCGATCCCAAAAGAGCGAAGCTTCAACTATCACCAAACGAGTGGTAAGTTCCAAATCTGCACAGATATTCGACCCACATGGATTATTTGCCCCTGTTGTAGTGAAGGCAAATTATATATGCATATTCAGTATGATTGGAAGATTTTAGCTTTGATTTGCAAGCATTAATTACTATACAAATCCCGAGGCATATCTTTGATGGAATCACGTTCGTCGATGCGTTAGAGCGAGCGTACGGAGCGGCAGTTTATATACGAGCCCCTTACAAAGTTAATGAAGTGTCTGTCCGGCTCCTGTGCTCCAAATCAAGATAGGCACCAGCAGCAAAAGAATCGTAACCTCGTCTGGAACTGTGCGCTGTGGTATTGGGCCCTGAACTGACCCGCAGAGTGAGGAAGGATTTACGCCTGTCTAGTAAAAAGGCATCTGGGTACTTCTGGACTGACTCAATAATAAACACATGAATGGACCTTCATTGTTTACTACGACTTGAAACCTAATTGGACCTATATGAGATTATTATCTGACGAGATTACTGAGCTCAAACATAAGTGTTTACAACTACGAAACGCAAATGCTTATAACTCTATATTTGAGCATTTTCGATATTTATATGGCGAGTTACAAGCAGGAAATGATCTGATTAACCAATCCCGACATCGCAGATCACCACTTGATATAGTCGGAAACGTTGCGCACTCATTATTTGGCGTGCTTGATTCCAACTATGCAGAAGGAATGACCAAGGTCATTAACGAAGTCAAATCCAACGATAATGTGCTGATGATGCTACTCAAGAATCAAACGTCTGTTCTTGATTCTACTATAAATGTAGTCAGAACGAGCAATTTATCCAACGACAAACGCATCAGAACGCTAGAACAACAACTAGCAATTATCAACAGGGAGAAAGGCAAATATGAAGGCGACTATCTACAGCAAGCATTCATGGTCCTAATATCCCAGCTAACGACGGGGATGCAGCGAATGCAAAATGATCGTCCTTACTGTTTTTCTCCACCGAACTATAAGTCCAATGCTAGTATTTCCTCGGAAACTGAGAGATCAACTAGATCAAATTCAGGATCATCTTCCGCAGGATCAAATGTTACCAGTATCACCGGAAAATGCTATCCAGCGCTACCGAATCATGCACGCTGAAGGGACAACAACCACTGATCATGTAGTCTTCAAAATTACATCCACGGCGCAGCTGGAAGTCTTCAGCATCATCCCCATCCTGGCGTGGAAGGCAGGAAGTTGGCATCGATTCAATATCAAGACACATATCATAGCCGTCAATGTTCATATATATTAATGAATGGGATTTACTAAAGACGAGTTTAAGTTATGTGTAAAAGTGCCAAACGACGAGCACATATGCTTTAATCATCAGTGTGAATTTAAGGTGTTTAACAACAAGACTGAAACACTATGTGAGATTGTTCAATCAAAATCATATCTGATTTTGAAAAAAATTCATCAACGTAACAGATGGATGTTTGCGACACTCAGTCCTATAGAGCTTCAAGCTGTGTGCAAAGAAACACCGTCCACAGTACACCTTGAAGGAACGGGGTTACTATACCTCTCCTCACGCTGCACCGCGCCCAACTCAAAAATTAGTGTTATCGCATTCAGCACTACGATCAGCGAAACGAAATCAACATACGTTCGCTTCGGCAATATTACCAATTTTGGCGTAGAAGAAACATCAGAGTCAGCTCAAGAAACTACAACCCTAGTATCCGAACTAGATGAATTAGAGGTCCTACAACAAAGGCTGGCCAAACCAAAGGATACAACATGGAAAAATCAGTTCAGCACTGTCCAGCATCATCAAGTAGCTGCTTATATGGTCTTAGCAATTTCAATTATAGTGATCTTTGCATTTATTCTACGACGGCAATATGGCATATGGAAGCAACGACGACGGACCTCCAAACCTAAGGAGAACGCTAAGCAGTCTTTACCGGAACCTACCCCACGAAGTTTTGCGTTCAACATTAGCGATGGTTGAACACTTGTTCAACGGCCAGGAGAATGTTCAGTCTCAGCAATATGTAAATGCAATAACAAAAAAGTAGCAACTATCAGGTCAAGCGCGAATCCGTATTCTGGTGACATAAAGAAGTCGAATTGGACAATGTTTCACATAATGTTACACATAATTTCGTTGAGATAAGCATGTTCTTATACTTTGTTTAGCTACAAATTCCGTTAAGATTCCTCAATAAAATCAGTATTTTCTTTGTCTCCAACGCAAGCTTTACTCATTTCCCTGCATTCAACAGAGGCTATCGCTGAGTCTTCAGACCCTCATATGCACCATCCATAGTCCAACTGGTTCATGTTCTAGTTGCTGCGACACAAGGCAGATAGTTTATATATTTGTGCCAAACATCTAAGCCTACACATTAACATCAAAATATCAAATTATTTTTATCTGTTCAGATTCGTGGACATTTGTTATGATTCTAGAACTACAGTTTTGATTTTATAAGAATATGACGACTGTATCATATAGCCGCCATAAAAAAATATAATTTTATAATACAAATGGCTTCGCAGAAAAACACGAACAGCAAACAGCAGCGCTAATTCTGGCCATATACTTAGAAAACATTAACTAGAATAAATATATATGTTTTGTTGAAGGGTAAGACGGGGGTCACCACTTTTTCTCCAACTTTACTCGTCACTTGTCATAGTGCCATATATTACTATTGACCTCAAGTAAGTACTTAACTAACAAATATTTAGGTTCCAAAAATTAAAGAAATTTAAAACCCAATAAAACACACACGTCCCAAAAGTGTACACTATAAATATAGTGAATATACGGCACAAAGCTAACCGTTGCAAAGTAATTCCAAACTCGAAATTCTAACAGTGAGAGTCCAGTTCAATACACAAGAGGATGGGGAAATAAAAATTACCCCCTCTGGCCTACAAGCATTAAGAGCAGACAAAATGTTGTCGCACAAGCAATTCTCAAGTCGGGATTCTTTGACATGGTGGTATATAAGCGCCCAAGAATGGTTGTAGTCCGATAAGCAAACCTGATGACAAAAATGATCTGTGTAAAACTGGCACAACATAGTTGAGTCCTACAATAAATAAAAGGGCCGACTATGGACCTCAACTAAAGCTAATAAAATAACTAACTACAAAAAATATAGGTCGCAAAATTAAAGACATTTAAGATTAAATATATGTTTAATGGACTAAGCGGAAGATTTCAATAATTCTCGTGTTTAGGGTAACTAAAAAAAATATAGGTCGGAAAATTAAAGACATTTAAGATTAAATATATGTTTAATGGACTAAGCGGAAGATTTCAATAATTCTCGTGTTTAGGGTAGACTTAAAGAGAAAAAATACAGGTTTATCTAGAAAATAATGGATTCTGCTTCTGCTTCTCTGGTTACTTTGCTATTCTGTTTCTCTGCTGCTCTGCTTCTCTGCTCTGCTGCTTCTCTGAGACTCTCCCTGCGCTTCGGCGGCGGGCTTCCTGTGCGTACTGCTTCTTGGCGTCGCTGGTTGCTTCTTCTTCCTACTCTGCGTGTGGTTTCGGCTGCACTGCTTCTTGGCTGTCAGCGCTTGTTAAGGGCCGAGTTCGGGTGCGTGCTGTGGTGGATGCACCGCGTCCGGCAAGCTGTCGAAGTTCTAAGTGTTTTGGTCTATCGTCTGGGGATTCTACTTGGTTAGTGGCATACAAGTCGGAGTCTCTCTTAAGCTGACCTGCCGTGTTCGGGTTCGCCTTCGGGTGTGAAGCCGAAGACATGACTTCTGGAGAAACTCACTCAAAGCGAAGACCGATTGCGAACCGAGTCTGTCTTTGTGATTACGATCGGGCCGGGCTGATTACTAACTATACCAAGACGCCGATAATCTACACCAGGTCTGTGGAACCGATTACAAACCGCTTTCCACCATGAACACTCACGAGCTCCTAATTGTCCAGAGGGAAAGTTCGATCGAACTGACAACCGTATGCCCAATGTTTTGTATATGCGCCTGGCCAGTGCACTATGGGGAATTTGACCGAAATATTTGAATAAATCTATTTTTTAACAGTATGCCAAATACAATTTTTATTAAGAATTGATCAAGTTGTTATGTTACATACTTGAAATGTTAACTTAATGTTAACTTCAGTACTTAAATATTAACTGTTAAAGTCAGCTTTTGTATCCGCACATTAGTTGTTTACGTTTTGCTTCGATTTTAAGGGCACATTCAAATCAATAACTCTGCAACAGTAGAGTGTAAAACACTAAAATTTGAAATTAATATTATTTGTTAAGGTATGTACTTTAAGTAAATAATAATATGTTGCTCGATACATGCGTCCATTTTCAACAATTTGTAAATGTAGCTGGTGATGTTTTCGTTTGCGTTTGGGAGGAAAGCTCAACTTTTAAAAGAGTTAAAAAAAAGTTGATCCATGTTCAA
Organism: Drosophila tani; assembly: GCA_008042535.1. NCBI lineage: Eukaryota > Metazoa > Arthropoda > Insecta > Diptera > Drosophilidae > Drosophila > Drosophila tani. Next base: position 31,038 of record VNJO01011996.1, on the reverse strand, counting down.
GAGTTATTCATTGAGAATTCAGAATATATTATCTCAACGTGCGCTGATTGCGACTTTTCGCGGAATTTCATTTTTAGATCATTACCTTTTGTACGGCAAAGCTGTATTGCCTACCAGATGGGGAGCAGTTTTTGGTTAGATTGATTCTATGAAAATTATAGGAAATTGTGATATGATCTCGACAAAATGTTCTATATTCTGTTAGGTTAGGTTAGGTTAGGTTATGCAGGGCCCTGTATAGGCCAATATGGCCCTTAGTTGCCCGGATGGGTGAGTATGAACCTGGCGAAAGTTTATTAGACAGGTACGTTCTCCATTCTCTCATTCGCCAGCCCGAAGCCTTCCTTTGCAAGATCGTCCACCTCCTCGTTTCCATCGATGCCCTGGTGGCTGGGAACCCAGTAGATCCGCACTGACTTTGTCGTGCTGAGGATATCTAGTGCCTCCCTGCTAGCCATTACATTTTTGGAACAGACGACTAATGACTGTATGGATTTTATCACCACTTGGCTGTCTACGAATATGTTGACCGTCTCGTATTGGCGGCTAATACTCTGCGCAGCCTCTGCTGCTTTCCTAATGGCAAAGACTTCTGCCTGGAATATGCTGCATTGGCTTATCTCAGGGTCTGTACAATATATGCCCGCTCCTACTCCTCCTTCCATCTTAGAGCCGTCGGTGTAAATGTTAAGGTGTTCATTATGGTTCTGACTCTCCCATTAATGTTGATTTTTTAACATCCGGGTAAGTTCTGGGTATCATGTAGTCAGATATACTATCATGTCACGCCCAATTGAACTATGCCCGAATCCTTGTAGCAACACATTTCCTGCTGCAACTAGGCGTTGTGCTGCCTTTCCTGCAGTAAGTTGCGCATGGATATCTATGGGGTCGATTCCGAGTATGACTTCGAGCGCTTTTGTTGGGGTAGACCCCAGCGCCGCTGATATGCAGAGCAGTGCCTGCCGCTGAGTTTTCTCCATAAGGTTGTTGTACGTCCTCTTTTCCGTGGCTTGTCACCACACTAAGACTCCATACAGCAGAGTTGGGCGCACAACCGATATGTAAATTCTATGCATTAGAGCATTCTTGGATGCGTATAGCGCTATGGTGGCCTTTTTTACCCTCTCCATTACATTGGGTTTCCATGCTAGCTTGCTGTCTAGTAGTGTGCCGAGATATTTGACTTGTGTTTTCGGGGTTAGTCTGGTTCAGTTGACTGGCATAGCGACATATGATCGCCGCCATACTTTCGCCCAGTACAGTTTGTCTGCGAACTTAAGACGTTTTTTTTGGCGATCTTATGACGCTGAAAAACGACATAAGATCGCGCGAACTTATGTCGTTTAAAAATTAGGGATGGCCGACTTATGACGCTTTGAAATGACATAAGATCGCCGCAGAAAAAACGACATAATTTCTTCAGCCGCGATCATAAGACCACGATAAGCGTCATAGGGTCGCGCGAAATTATGTCGTTTTAAAATTACTTTCCCTAAAATGCATTTATGTACATGTAGTATGAACATGCATGTATGTACATGTATGTATGAACATGCAAACATTTGTAAGTGTTGCATTTTTTTTTTTTTTATAAATAAATTAATAATCATGTTTATTAATTTTAATTGGAGTGTACTGAATTTTAATTGTGTCCTTGGTAAATGTAAATGTTCACATGTGCATATAAATATGTAAATACCCTGGAGTACCAGTTGTCATCAAGTTGTCATCAACGTGCAGACTTCGGCTTCGGACGAACTGACACTCTCATTTAATCGTGTCAAAACCGACTCTCTCGCTCAATTTCTGTCTTCAAAAATTATGTTGATGAATCATCGATGAAATTGTTGATGAATCATCATCAAATTTCATCAGTAGTTTGTATGGAATTTCATCAATGATTCAGCAAAAACAACGTAGTTTTTTTGGTGAATCGTTGACGAAACGTTGATGACAGGTACTGCAGGAAATATACGAGGTGTGTTCAAAAAGTATCGCGAATTTTGAATTTTCGCGGGTTACGTATATTCGAATTTTGATTATTTTGTGGCGTTATGTTGGCACTCATATCTCTCACTTATGCCGACAAGCTCGGCCATTTTTTTTGGCCAAAAACAACACACTAATGATGCCGCAGCCACCGTATTCCCCAGATCTGTGCCCCTGTAACTTCTTCTTGTTTCCTAAACTGAAGAGGCCCACGAAAGGACGACGTTACGCTACGCTTGACAAGATAAAGACGGCATCGAAGGAGGAGCTGAACAAGATAAAGAAAAAAGATTTTTAGAAATGCTTCAAAGATTGGAAAAACCGTTGGCACAAGTGTATAATATCTCATGGGGATTACTTTGAAGGGGACAAAATAGATATTCATGACTAAATAAATAATTTTGGAAAAAACACAAAATTCGCGATACTTTTTGAACACACCTCATACATACCCTGTAGTACCATTTGTCATTAATAGGTCATTGTCATCAACGATTCATCAACTCTCCGACTTCGGCTTCGGCCGAACCGACGATCTCGTTCAATCGTGTCAAAACCGACTCTCTCGCTCAATTTCTGTCTTCAAAAATTATGTTGATGAATCATCGATGAAATTGTTGATGAATCATCGATGAAATGTTGATGAAAGGATAATGAATCATCGATGAATCATTGATGAAATTGTCACTGATGACAACCTCGGACATGCCCATGTTAATCTCATCAACAGTTTGTATGGAATTTCGTCGATGATTCATCAACAACAACGAAGTTTTTTTGATGAATCGTTGATGAAAGGTTGATGACAGGTACTGCAGGGTATGTATACATACATGTATGTATATATGTATGGTATATAAATGCATACATATTCATGTATGCATGATATATGAATACATACATATGAATATAGGTATGGTATATGTATACATACGAGGTATGTTCAAAAAGTATCGCGAATTTTGAATTTTCGCGGGTTACGTATATTCGAATTTCGATTTTTTTTTTGCGTTATGTTGGTACTCATGTCTCTCACTTATGCCGAAAAGCTCGGCCATTTTGAATGTTCAATTAATTGTTGACAGCTCCTTTGCTTGCTCGTGTTTTGGATCGTCTTCCATTTTTACCTATTCAAAGAAATGGATCAAAGAACCTGTATAAAATTTTGTGTGAAAAACGAAATTAAGTGCGCGGATGCATTTTGAAGGTTGACTGTGTCATACGGAGAAGCTACCTTGGACCGAAGCAACGTTTATGGTTGGTACAAAATGTTCTCAGAAGGCTGAGAGAATGTGAACGACGAAGAGCGTGCAGGACGTCAGAGCACTTCAACAACAGACGAAAAAATTAATGAAGTGGAGAAAATGGTATTGGCCAATCGTCGAATCACCGTTAGAGAAGTTGCTGAGGAAACATATCGATTGGCTCGTGCCATTCGATTTTTATCAATGATTTGGGCATGAGACGGATCGGCGCGAAATTCGTACCAATATTGCTCAAAAACAGAATCGCATGAACATTGCTAATGAGATGTTGGACTCTGTCCGCGACGGCCCAAATTTGCTCCAGAGGGTCATAATTGGTGACGAATCGTGGGTTTATGGTTGTGACGTGGAAACCAAAGCTCAATCATCTCAATGGAATCTGCCGGACGACGTTACGCTACGCTTGACGAGATAAAGACGGCATCAAAGGAGGAGCTGAACAAGAAAAAAAAAAAAAAAAAATATTTTGAAGTGCTTCGAGGATTGGATAAATCGTTGGCACAAGTGTATAATATTATTTTGAAGGGAACAAAATAGATATTCATGAATAAATAAATCATTTTTGAAAAAAAACAAAATTCGCGGTACTTCTTCAACACACTGCATTGAGCGCATCGAGAAGCTTTTATCTCTTAAGTCGTCCGATCCTCTCCCGCACTGTTCAAGTGCCTCTCACCCCGTAGCATCAGCTGGACCTGATAATGCTGCGGGTGGCTCTAATAGCTTTAGTTCGTAAGCATTAATGCACAGCTCTCTTAATTAAGTTAGGTTTAGAATTATACTCTTATTTCATAGTTTCGATTTTAGATATTGAGATTGCGCTCCTAACAATTCCTTATAATATTTATGCAAAATGAGATAGGTAGTTCCATAGCTGGTGCCTTGATAAAACCAATTTGTAAATATAAAAACGGTATCAAGGTCGTGCACATAAATGCACAAAGTCTATTAAAGAAAATTTACGAATTTAGATTTATTTTTACCCAATCAAATGTGGATGTGATATGTGTGTCTGAGACGTGGTTTTTGCCTGATTTATCCGACCAGTCTATTGTCTGTGATGGTTATGTTGTGTTTCGTTCTGATCGTATTGGACATGCTGGTGGTGTTGCTATATACGTAAAAGTGCAGTTAAAATGTAGTGTTAAATGTAAACAACCAAGTGAATGCTTAATTGAATATTTGTTTTTTAGAAATCACAAATAAAGTGAAACAGAAAATTCTACTTGGATGCATTTACAGATCGAATCGTACCACCGACTATGAGCCACTACTTAGTGTGATTTCGGACATTTCTCTTTCATACACAGACATCATACTGGCAGGCGACTTTAATAGTAATCTTCTAAAAGAGAACCATCTTTTAGATAATTTTGACTCACTAGGCCTATATGCCGTGAACTCAACGATGCCCACACATTTCGGAAGTACCTGTGATACAGTTCTTGACGTGTTTTTTATTAATGACCGTAGTAAAATTTTACTTTATGACCAGGTATCCGTACCAACTTTCTCTAGACATGACTTAATTCTCCTGACATTTGACTTGACCCTTGACAATAATACAACTTCTTTTAACTATAGAGATTTTAAGAAAATTGACTTCACTAAACTTGAGCTAGATTTTAATACGTGTGACTGGTCATCAATTTATCAAACTTCTGTTAGTGATTGGTTATAAAGCCTACACAGAATCCATGGTTCAGTAGTGAAATAAGGAATTTAATCTATCAGCGTAATGCCGCTTACTTAAAATGGAAGCGATACAAGACTGTGGATCATCACAATAGGTACAAAAATGCCAGAGTAATGGTAAACAAAAAAATTTAGGTCAACATTTGAAAGATGTTCTTCTGTAAAACACCGCTGGACTGATATTAATAAGGTATAGGTAAAGGCACACTTAAGACTGAACTTAATGCAGATGTTGAAATACTAAACCAAAATTTTTTGGAAATATATGTACCTGAAGCAATATGCAACCCGTACCTGAACACTTCACCTCTCTGTGATAATAATTTTAGTTTTATGTGCGTAAATCAGTGTGATGTCCTTGATAGTATTCTTAAGGTAAAATCAAACGCTGAAGGTCTCGATAGCCTAAGCCCAAAATTTGTTAAAATTCTACTTCGCTTGTTGTTGCCCCACGTCACACAGGTTTTTAACACCGTTTTAACCACGAGCTCATTTCCGGCCGAATGGAAAAAAGCCAAGATCATTCCGATCCCTAAAGCAAATAACGATTTCAGGCCCATTTCTATACTGCCTTTCCTTTCAAAAGCTTTTGATAACCTAATGTCCTCGCAGATTCAACTTTTTCTAAATAGCACCTCGCTAATTCACTATAAACAGTCCGGTTAAAAAAAAAAAACGGAGTTGTATTAGTGCAATAATTGACATAAGTGAAGATATTAGGTAGCAACTTGACAACAATTATGTTACGTTCTTAACACTTATTGACCACAGCAAAGCCTTTAACTCAGTCAATCATAAGATCTTAGGTTCAAAGCTTAAGAACTTATTTAATTTTTCACTCTTCGGTAAACTTAATTAATTCATACTTGACAAATAGATTGCAAGCAGTAGTCGCTGGAACGCAGTCTTCCACCTTAAGGCAACCTACAAGAGGTGTACCTCAGGGATCAGTTTTAGGGCCTTTATTGTTTACAATCTATGTCAATGATTTACCTAGTGTCCTGTCAGACTGTGTGCTACATTTATATGCTGATGATGTTCAGATATATGTTAGTAGTCCTGTCAAAAAAGTAAATGTTTGTGTCAGTAGAAGTAATAAAATACTGTCAATTATAGACAAATGGGCGAATGACAATGGCCTGGGAATAAATTCAAGAAAATTGAAATGCATCGTCATATCTAAAAAAGCAATTGATACTAAAATTCTTCAGAAAATATGTATAAACAATACTCCAATCAGTTATGAAGACCATGTAGTTAACCTGGGCATAACTTTTAGTAATACATTGACATGGAGCAAGCATATTAATAAAACTACTGGTCGCACATATGGTCAGTTGCGTCAGCTTGCAGCCTCTAAATCTTTTATACCAGAAGAATTAAGGTGTTATGTGTTAGGTGCGCGAAAGAAAAGTATAGGTAAAAAAATGCGAGGAAACTACCCTCCACCATATAGACTAATAGCGCGCAGCTCGATTGCTATCTTGCATGTGTACTAAGTGGGTTAAGATTAATGTTTTTAGTTTAGGAAGGCTATCTACAGATGAGGCTATTTTGTACAAATCATTATAATTTGCACATAGTACTCTAAAGGGTTCATGCATTTCATACGAGGTTCTACAATGGTGCAAAACTAAAGGCAAGTAGGATCTGGTGGTTCTATAGTACATGGTACGTGGAAGTTCAACTGCCCCAAAAGCTTGCATTTTGAGCCATTTAGGTTTAATTTGTTTAGAGTGCACCATTTTTGAAAGTTATTAAGATCTGTTTGTAAATCTGACTGGCCAGCACCGACCTTATATTGCACGCAAAGTTTAACGTCATCAGCGTACATGAGTACTCTTGAGTTAGTCAAAACTTTGGGCAAGTCGTTAATAGATAATGTAAAAAATAAGGGACCAAGGTGGCTCCCTTGCGGGACACCAGAGGTCACCCGGAGAACATTCGACAAGTTGTTTTGAAAGAGGACCTTTTGCGTCCTGCCATTCAGATAACTTGAGATCCATCTAAGAAGATCGACTGAAAAACCCATTAAATCGAGTTTCCTAATAAGAAGGGAATGATTAACTGAGTCAAATGCCTTACTGAAATCAGTAGTTCTTGTCGTTGATCTTCGTTTAACAAATCCATGTTGGCATGGAGAAATTACTGATCTACACAGGTGCTGCAAATGGGGAGTAATTACGTTTTCGAAAAGTTTTGGGATGGCTGACAACTGAGAGATTCCTCTATAGTTGTTAGCATCCACTTTGCTACCTTTTTTGTAAAGAGGAATGACGAATGATTCCTTCCAAACAGGGGGAAATTGCGATGTATCTAAGGATAAGGTAAACAATTTTAGAAGGGGACTGCACAGGGCCTCGGCACAATACCTAAGCACACAGCCGAATAAACCGGCTTGACACGTTGAAGATCCAAAATAAGGGAGCTTTCGCTTAAGCTAGGACTGAAGATTAGGTTTGATTTGGTCATGCTATAAGAATAGGTTTGGTTTGAATCGGATGACGCAGAATAAGTAGTTTGAAAAAACTGAGAAAAAATAACGGCGATTGCCTGATCGTTCCCAGCAAACAATTTTCATTTCATATTTGTATTTAGTATGGCAATGCATAGGTACAAATATTTTTCGTAATTTCCTTTTCTTTATTAAAAAACTGAGCAAAAAGCTCGGCTACTTCCTGATCATTGTTTGCTGTAGTATTTTCAAATGAAAGCAAGGAAGGATGTGTAATAGGCTTACGTTTAGTGTTGACAAAATTATAAAACTTTTTCGGGTCCACAGCGAACTGAACCCTACAACACTGCGCGTTAAGCACGGTGAACTTAGACCGAGCTGGACAGCTTGAGAACCGTTACGTTTAAATTTAGAATAGAGATTAGACTTAATGTTTTTGAGGCGAGTCAACTTTTTACTAAACCAGGGAGGCTTATTTGAGATTGACGGATAGTATAGCGGAACACATTCGGTAAAAAAGGAATTCATAGCATTGTAGAAAATATCCATGGCACCCACCATGTCCGTGCACATGTAGAGATCGGACCAATCAAAGTCAGATATGAAATTATTCAGCCGTCGAAAAACCGCCTTGCGAAAGCAGTGGACTTCTTAGCTAACCGATTAGACTTATTCTCCATAACAGTCCCAATATCGATAGTCACATCAAAAGTAGGATGGTATGGATCTTCGGGTTTTGTCAAGGGCGGGACCCTAACCAAACTGACTCTTGCCGGATCAGAGACAAAGCAGAGATCGAGCAAGCGTTCTAAGGAATTTCGTACATGGTTGACTGCGAAATGTCAAACAAGCCATCAATAAAGTCATCCCGTGCTGTAGTTAAAAGAGTATTTGAAGATTCGTTTGTAGACCAAATAGCGCCAGAAATTTTACAATCACCTAGAACTACTAAATGGTCCCTATCCGAAAGTCTATTGGAGACCGCCTGAATATCGGAAAGGTGGTTCCAATAAATAGGAAGTTCCGACAAGGAGGGAATATAGGATCATGTAATATAAGTAAAACTACCATTAGATGAAAGCTTCACACAAAGGAATTCAACACCGTTGCATTCCTCGAAAGTTAATAAGGAACCCGCCCCCTCGTCTGGAAGGCCGATCAAGCATGTACGTTGTGTACACAGCTGGAAAAACTTCGTAGCTTAGAATCTCCGGCTTTAACCAGGTTTCTGTGAACACAATCACCTGGGAGGCAAACGATAAACTATCAGAATACAATTTAGGAAGCTTACTACGTAAGCCTCTTGCGTTCTGATAGGAGAGAAGAAGAGAATTTGTTAGTTTTTTGAAGCGGACAAGGTAGATGGCACAATGGATTTTTCTGGCCTGGGTAAACTAACTCCAACAGGCCGTCTTTTCTTTTTCTTAGCTTTGTACTCCTTAACAACAATGTGTTTTGGCTAGAAGTTCTCAGAGCACATTGTCTTAAAAAGTTCGTCAGGGACATTTATTTTGAAAGATGAAATATCCCTAGCATAAGAACATTTGAATTTTTCCACTTTAATCTTAGATTTTTCGGCTTTAATACGACCTAGAATGTAGGTACTTACATCATCAGATGTTTGATCAGGGGAAAGCAGCGAAACGAATATCTGTTTCGTTGGTGGAATAGCAATCAGGGCTTTTGGCAATACATTTGTAGTGCCCGGGGAGTTTTCTGGATGGTGTTCTGTGGGGTCATTAATTGTGACCCCTCAGCGGACTCAACGGATATAATTGGAGGAACTGCCCCTCCCGCGGCACATTCGGAGGCCGAATCTTTTTTCGCCCCCGATCTTAATATCATTGGAGTTAGATGTATTGGAGTCGGGGACTGTGCCGAGGGAGTGAGCTGTTGAGAACCCGCCGCGAGTTGTTGGGATCCGCCCAAATGCGGTGTGCCAACCGTGGTTTTTTTTGCGCTTAGGGGACTCATTGAATAGCGCATTTCACTGTTTTTAATAATTTCAGCCGCCCGGCCTGTGCGATCAAGGCACTTGGCGTGCACAACATTATCACACAGCCAGCAGCCGATATTAGGGTCATCATTTTAAATTACCTTCTTGCAGGTTTTAATAGCGCAGACAATATTACCGATCATTACAGTTACTTACCACTGTACCAATCAGAAGTTAGGAGAAAATAAGAGAAGTTAAGTGCACTAAGAGAGAGAGAGAGCGAGCTAGAGAGCGAGAGTTACGGAGCTTAAGCCGTCAAGCTGTAATATCGGCGTAACGGATAAAGCACAAAGAGGAATGCAAAAATGAAGATAAGCAATTGCTGCACCATACTAGTTGGCAATTAATATAGTTATTAATACATAAAAAGAGCTGCATGCACACGCGAAGTGAAACAGTGAATTATGTATTATTGAACACAAGATAGAAGTTTCAAATAAAACTCCGGTGGTTTATAGCAAAGAATATACACAAATACGAGGCGCAAAACAAAAAGAGAAAACGAATTTTCTTCATGAATTAAAAACATGGAATTGGAATTTGAGTGCGGAAGCAAAGAATAATTATTATTATGAGAGGGCATGTTGATTGGAAGAAATTAGCAAATTAATTAGAATTGTCCAGGTCGTTAAAGCCTCGGATTTCTCTGTGAACGGCACAGTACTGACGATGAGCACCGACACTGTGGTGCGCAAGGAGACTACTATACAGAGGCGTAGAATTGAAAATCTGCTTCGATAGTCCGATCAGAACCATACCCATCTAGATCGAAAAGTGTAGTAAAGTTTTCTGAAACTGCATTTTTTTAAAAAGGAATTTTTAAAAAAGGATTAGTTAAAAAAGGATTAGTTAAGGAGAAATTAAAAATGGGAAATTTGAGGTGTTAGGGCCGGTGGATCAAAAAATTTCCCAAAGTTTGAATGCTGTTGTGTTTAGCTTTAAGTACGCGTTGAACTCAATCATATTTATCCGATACTCCGTTCAAAAGAAATTCAGTAACAAAATTTTAACGGTCTTTTTTATATAAAAACGTTTTTCTTGATATTTTTCTGTCTGTTGTTGTTGTGTATGAAATCTTCGTTCTAGAGTCCTGGAATGAGTACCTGTTGTATCACTGCTGTTTGCATTGTTATACAACGTCACTTCTCGACAGCTCACTGTTTGCTGTTGGCTCTGCAACAATATTGCTCCCCTAGATGTGCCGAGCTTGGGATATTTAATGCAAGTCAAACTCCCTTTGTTTGAGGGAAACGTCCTTTCACTAATTGAGTCCAAATCTACAATCACGATCAGGTCACGGCTGATTACGAACCACGCCGAGATACCGATGATCCGCACAAGGTCTGTGGACCGATTATGAACAGCGTGAGCTCCACGTGAACCCCTACGAGGGATTCGTGAGATCGAACTGACAGCCCACAGATGAGTACACTGTGACGTCGAGGGATACTCGTTAAGGGAAACAACCGATTTCGAATCGAGTTTATCTTCTAGGATCACGATCGAGTCACGACTGATTACGAACCAGGCCGAAATACCGATGAACCACACCAGGTCGGTGGAATCGATTACTAACCGTTCTCCACGGGAGCTTCTACCGCTCGATTCCGAATCATACACATTAATTGATAAAATTATTCGAAAAACCAAAAAGAAAACCTTGTTGGTTTTTAATATATTTTCATCTACTCAGAGATATAGAAATTTTTATGATTCTAGAATTAAGGTTTTAATATTTAAAAATTCAAAAACTAACAAATTTTTTTTTTTTTTTTAATTTTAGAATTTTGGTTTTAAACCAAATTTTGGGATAAAAAATTAGTTTAAAATACAAAACACTCTATTTACATGAAAAAAGCTTAGCAGAAATGCACGAATAGCACACATATGGGCAAATTCTGGCAGCTAAATTAACACCCCCAAATGTAGCACAAGTGGGAAAGCTAAAGTCGCGTGTGATCGACTGTGATATATCCGGTACAATTAAATAGCACATGAACATGGAAAAAAGAAAATGTTGACAAGTGAAGACAAATGTCGCTAAAAACATGTTGAGCAACACCAAAAAAAGACAAATGTTGCTAGGGACATGTTGAGCAACACGCACTGACATCTCTCTCTCTCTCTCTCTCAAAAGCTACGTGCTCAAACACGCCAAAAGTGTTCCTAAGTAGTGCGATAGAGCGAGAGGGTGACACTTTTCGCGTGTCTGAGTACTTAGCTTCAACAAGAAGAAGAAGCATACACAGAAACCGAATTGTTTAATAACTTCCATGTTTATCATCCGATTTTTCTAAATTTTTCAGAACACGTCCGCAAATGCCTACTTATTATATCTATTTACTTTAAGCCGGAAGTCACGACTATAGATTATATAACGTTTTCTATGATTTTCGGGGGCGGAAGTGGGCGTGGCCTAATTTGAAAACAAACTTGATCTGCGTGCAACAGATTCGAATGTTATCACCAAATTTGGTTACTCCTATAGTCTCTGAGATCCGTTGTTTTAAACAACATGCAGACGGAGTGAAATAGCTGTGATTTATGGTTTTAGAATTTCTGGTTTAATTTCATTAAAATCGGACTGCCATAGAAGCGATCGGTTGATTTATACAAAAATGTTAAATGTGTAGGTAATTGTTATAAAAATGTAAAAGCTTTGATATTTTTTTGTATTTACCAAAATGGATAGACTTTCAATGATCCAATTGCAGACTGCAAGGGTATTTAAACTTCGACTTACCGAAGTTAGCTTCCTTTCTTGTTTTTCTTCTGGAAAAGCTCGAAACAGCTTTCAAAGCGATTTAAAGTCCAATACACACATAAGAGGAGAAGAAACAAGCCCCCCCTTTTCCCTTCAACATTTGCACAGTCTAAAAACTGAAACGCGTCTAGATAACCCCGCCTCATAAAAGATCTGTCTGTGATCTTGGCATATAATCGAGTCTTGAGGATCTCCTTACATAATTTTTGTCGACTGCGCTATTTCATTTCTGCTAAACAATTTTTTTATTTTTAGGGCTCTTATGGTCTCGTTAAGTTGGCTTACTCCGAAGAAGACTCTACACATTATGCAATGAAAATTCTTTCGAAGAAACGCCTCTTACGACAAGCTGGACTCATGCGCCGGGGTCCCAAAAAATCAACATCTCCTCTTGATCGTGTTTACAGAGAGATAGCAGTTTTAAAAAAGCTTGATCATCCAAATGTCGTAAAGCTGGTTGAAGTATTGGATGATCCACTGGAGGACTCATTATATATGGTTTTTGAATTGGTAAAGCAAGGCGAAGTTTTAAGGATCCCAACAAAATGGCCATTGTCTGAAGAAAAGGCTTTGAGTATTTTCCGTGAATCTTTACTTGGATTGGAATACTGTGAGTACAGCATAAAAACATTTTAAAGTATCTTTATCTTTGCTCCGCAGACGTTTTTAATCGTTAGAAATAATTTTTACTTTAAAATTACCTAATACCTTATTCGGGGTATACTCCTCAGCTTCATTCGGTAGATTAAACCAGTTTGTATATTCTTTTAGGACTGTGGCTTGACTTGGCAAAACGGTGTACATTCTAGCGTTCGCAATATGGATCCAAAGATTGTAACACAAAATTGTTTGTGAAAATAAATGTTATAATGGTTTAACGAGCTGATTTGCCGGCCTTATCTCAGCGAATGTGTAGGTTCGTTCCATTAAATTTATATACGTGACTGCCCGACCAGCGAGAACACTTTGGATTAATTAAGTACTCAGGTTGGTTTATTAAATTTCAGCTTGTAATGCTCCGTCTTGATCGCTCCCGCAGTTGCGGCTGCGGTGCTTCCTAGCTGACCGTTCGGGTGTCTCGCTGGCGAAAGCTAGTAGGATGTATCGCCTGGCAGGTTGAACTTGCGTCCCTCCTTATCGCCACTGCCACCCTTATCGCCACCTCTGCACCTCGGCAAAGGATATCGTCGTCACGGTGTATCTCCCGGACTGAGCCTAGCCACGCGTGCAACTCCTAAAGCTTCACGCTGCCTGAACTGTTGCTTCTCTCGCCAGGTCCTTGTCGCAGGACCTGGACGTGCCTTGTGCCGCGACGGTTGCCCCTTGTCCCCTGATCCTTGATCCTGGGCTCCTGATCCTGCATCCTTGCTTGTGATCCTTGATCCTTGCTGCCGCGGTGATCCTTGCGTGTCCTGTCGATGCCGTGAACCTCGCTCTCCTCGCTCTTTGAGGAATTCAGTGTTTTTTGCACTTGTCGCGGTCGCCTTGCTTCTCGCACGCGGACTGTCCCCGCTGCTAGCGCACTGCCCCCTTTTGTAGGCAGTCCTGTTCCCGATACTCCTGGGGGCGCCAGTCCCGCCACTGGGTCCAAAGTCCGCCGGAGTCCCGTTGGTTTTCTCGGCGTCTCCACTTTGGCGGCCAAAGTCCAGCGCCTCTGATCACGCCACGGGGTCCAAGGTCCGCCGGAGTCCCGTTGTATAGCGGCGTCTCCTTTTTGGCGGCCACCTACCTATCAAGTCTCTGCCTGTTGCTAGTCAGCATTAACGGGATTCACTTTCCCGTCTCCTTGCGCTTTTTTTTTATCCTTTTTTTTTGCTATCTAGCGAATTTGAATGGCCTCTGGCAAAAAACCCAAAATAACCATGCACTCCAGGCTTATTCCAGTAAAGCCCGAGGTAAAAATAGGTTTGTTGTTTCTTCAGTGTTTCTTCACCTTAATTCTTGAATGACTTCCTTAGCTCCTTGGCCTGTTTGAAAAATTACTCAAAAAGATTAAACATTACTGTAAATTAAATGTGTTCTTTTCGCTCTTTTTCACTTATTTGTTATACATATTTTATCGTATTTTCTTGATTTTTTTTACTATTGAGTTTTTTTTTTTTTTTTTTTTTTTTTTTTTTTTTTTTTTTTTTTTTTTTTTTTTTTTTTTTTTTTTTTTCATTTTTGCTTTTTATATATATTTTTTGTTCTGTTTTTCAACAGGTATTATTGTGATTTAATGCGCAGAAGGCGCACTTAAAAAATAAGAAGCAGAAGGTTACCCATCTCGACTTCCGTTAGTCTTCGTGGGGTTCTTTTGTTATGAGTAGATCTCTTGTGTTACGAAATCTTCTAAAAATTCTATATTTAGATATAATTGCAGCGAGTCATTGGCATTCAAACATCTAATTTTCAGCGCTGTCAAGAGTGTTACAGGTTGCGCATATGTTGGAGTCTCTAGCTTTGATCTGATGTAAAAATACGTAATCATATGTCTTATTTACTACTGTTTTTATGCCCAGGAATCTATCGGGTTATGAATAGACTATGTACGCCTCATCCATATTTCTGTGAATTGCATCGGTGAGATATGCAACTGTTTTATTTGATTTAAGGCCTTTAACGCACTTGACAGTCACAAACAACAACAGATTTTTGGAAACGATTCTTTGCAGAAAGTTTTACTGCCAATAGAATCCACGCTAATTCTGCAATCATTGATGACAGTTGATTAATTTTGAACTGATACTCCATTTTGTTATGGCAATCAATTATGCCGATCCCAGTGACATCTTCATGTATCAGTTGAAATAATGTTCCATCCATATTTTTCCCAGGAATCAAATATCTCCATAAAAACCATATTAGTTTTTTTCATTTTTCTTTTTGAAGTGAAACTTCTTTAGGCGCGTTATGGATTTTCGGGGACGAAGTAAAACCGATTCATGCCAACACGAAAATGCGCGTAGTTCCTGTCCCTCTCTCACTGCTGGCGAACGATCATCCTCTCCTCTTCTATCCTCTCTCGCTCTCAGCGCGCTAGCACAAAGTTGAGAGCGTAAAAATCTAAAAATAGAATGCGCATGTGAGCACGTGTGTGTATGCGTACTTGAGCGAGAAGCCAAAATCATTTCTGTGACAAAACAAATTCATTTGCAGAAGTAGAAAAAAGGGTGAGAGGTGTGTGTGTCAAAAGAACTTCTAATTGAACCGGTTGCATACAGATATTAACAGGTTAAGTATGCATTAACTATTTTTGATTGGCACCATAATTCTTATCCATCTTTTTCGAACTGGAAATGAAAAAAATTCGGACATATTGATGCTTTCCGAAACTTGGCTTGACGATGACAGGCATGTTAATGTTACAAATTTTGATTGCATTGTACAATACAAGAGACACAATGTTAGAGCGGGCGGTGTAGGTACATATATATCAAAATGTAAATAGACTCCAACATGTTGTGGTAAAACATAATGACGTTCATGCCCGTAACCATGAATTTGTTTCTAGTCATACATCCTCCGTTGGGGATTTGTGTGCTGCAGAATGCTCTCTGGCTAATGGGAAAAAATTTATTATGGTGTCAATTTATATCTCACCAGGTAAATCCATTACAGATATCAAAGATTTTATCCACCACGTGCATCTGCCATACACAGAGGATGGTTCGAGGTTATTGAATAAGAAATATCACGAAATTCCTGTGATTATTTCGGGAGATTTTAATGTTAATTTCGCGAGGGAAGAATCTGTTGAGATTTTGAACTTTTTCAAAAACACCCTCAATTTGGATATGGTAAATGATAGGAACATTAGCACGACTAAGACACGGGACAACAATCGATGCAGTTTTTGCACGATTCATTAAGGATTTGAGTGCTCATGTATATATCTCGCACTTTAGTTACCATAACCCAATTATCACGACATTAGGAAATGATATTCATGAAATTGATAATGAAAATATCACATGATAAGTAAATTGTCATTGTATTTTCTTTGTAATTTTTAATTATAATATTGTTAATTATGTAATATTGTATACTTGTAAATAAATTGAACATTTTTGGAACTATTCATTAATCGATCGTCATTCATCTATATAAAAATATTAGATACAAAAATCCATGCTTCGTCCTTGAATTATTTAACCTCTAATCTTCAAACTAACCTAAGACAGAAAATAAGAGATAATGAAATGATGAGAGAGAGAGGAATACTAGAAGTTTCACTTCTGTCGTGCGTACTCTGGACACACCCCTTTTTTTCTAGTGCTTTGGCACTAAAGCTGTGCTTAAAATCTTTTGTGTAGTTAGTAAAGATCTCTTTAAACTTGTTATATACATCCGAATATGCCGTATTGGTCCTCTATGTTGTGATTGTACTATAAAGATAAGGATTTAGTGTTTAGGCCCCAAACCACGACAATTACATTTTACATACTTTATTTATTTATTAAATTTTACATATTACATGTAAAATGTTTCATTTTCATATAAATTTAACGATAGATCCTATGACAGCTATATAATATGTCTTAATAAATTAAGACCGTAATTTTAGAATCGTAAAAGATACCTATATCTCGAAATTTAAAGAAATATGTTGAGAAATAGCGCAGTTATAATTTTTTTTCTATTAGTTTTCCGATCGTTCCTATGGCAGATCGTTCCGACATATATACTAACTGCAAATGAAAGAAGACTATCTGAAAATTTTCATGCAGAAAGCTCATAAACTGAGAGATAAGTTTCCGCAGCAACGGACTGAAATTTTTATGTCGTATTTGTATTAAGTATGGCAATGCATAGGTACAAATATTTTTCGTGATTTCCCTTTCTTTATTGCTACTAAACATAAAAAAATATATATATATATATATATACAATATATATATATATTTTTTTTTTTCTGATAAAAAAGATCGCATTGAACGAAGTGCATGATAAAAATATCAAAAAATATCATATTTTCGATATTTTGCAACAGTAATATCAGGATATAAAAACATTATTTTTAAGAAAAAATTTAAATATATTGATATTTTGAAATTTTTACACAACCCTACTCCATACCCAAACTTGGGTACAAAGGAGTATATGTATATCCAAAAACCTAGCCTAGCAATGAAGAGAACAATGGTGGACAAAACACAGGAACACCACGAACACGAAGTGGTAGATTGAAAGGTCGCAAAATGGTGACCTTCCTAAAAATGGAAGGTGCATTCAACAAAGTAAGCACCGACTTTAAATCCTCGGGTATTAAGTGAGGCATCAGGTCGTATAACCATGGAACTGAGAGGCGCTCACCTTACGAGAGCAGTAAAAAGAGACACACCTCAGAGTGGGGTTCTGTTGCCCATACTCTTCAACAACAAATTTAAAGAACACAATACACAGAAACGACGTAGTACTGCTAGTATCAGGACAATTCCCCGAAGTTATTAGTGAAATAAAAAAGGGCGCATTAATTTGCTTAAATAAATGTGTATAGGCCTGTGGACTAAGTTAAACCTGCAGAACGGCCAAGGCTTACAATACGCGCAAGACAAACGGTGTTTAACCAAAGCTATCAGAGCAAGAAAATAATCTATTTGTTTACGACTAACATAAACATAAGTGGCCCTAGTATGACCGGCGATTACCATTGCAGTCAGCATCACAAAACCAGCTATGGTAAAACGATTAGCAGGTGCAGGAGCCAAGGGGGCACTGCGTTCGTACCCTGTGGGAGGCCTGATTGCTATCCTAGACATAATGCCGATCGAACTGTTCATCAGGGTCACGCCGGCGTAGAGTGCGGTACACCGCACGGGGCACTGTTGAATCTTTGAGAGCATCATGTTTTAAGCAGAAGGAGAAAACGACAACATGAGGCTCTAGAGATACCACGATAAGAATTTACTCAAATTCCCAAGCGTCTATCAAATCTCGAACACTCCAAACACAACGACATACAACGTGCTGGTACGGAGGTGAGATCTATGTTGGCCGAAATACGATAGAACTCAGGAACTGATATCTAAAAGTGAGAGGGATATTAGCAAGATCACTGCCGTCTCCACTGGTCATTGGGCGATCAAAGGATAAATCACAAAGCTAGCTGCATAGCTAAAAAGTGTGGAACAAAAAGAAGCCCGGCTGTTCTTGGGGGCTCTAGAATCTGAGTCTAACCACTTTCACCTACCTACCATCAATCTCTTTCAATATTAGAAGAAGCGCAAGACTCCAAGGGAATTCAAGAGATACAGATACGCTAAAACTTGCAAGCTTTCACGAAGGAAACAAAATGATAATCTGTTTTGCATGCGGTTAGCTTTTTCGGATCCAATATTGAAAGTTCTTTTGTTAAAAGCTAAAATATTTTTATGATTTTATTTTCATTTTATTTTATTATTTAAAGCCAATAAACTGATAAATATATAGCCAAATCTTGTATTTTGGCCTAATATGCCGTTAATTTTTTTCTATACCATCCCTTATAACATGGGTATACAGAGTCCGGGTCAGCCAATGTATAATTTCACCATTTCGATTTGTCAATATTGACTTCTCTAATAGGCAGAGCTTTAATTAATTTTGGCATTATTATTGCCTCCGTAATGAATTAGGGGTGATTAGTAAAAGTTTAGCTTTATATTTTGATATAAATGTATCTGATGGTGATACCCCATTAACCCCTGTATTAGATTTTATTTTCGGCAGATTTAACATTTGTGCTGCCTCCTCTGATATGATATTTCTTTGGGATCCACTATCAATCAATGCTCTTAAATTTTCAAGTCCGCTTTAGCAGATTTTACATTTATTTTTGCTGTTGGTAGCAATGCTTGTGTCGAAGTCACACAAGTGGATAAAAATACTTCTCTCTTTTGTGAGTTTATATGCAGCATTGTATAATGAGCTTTATTACAATGCATACATAAATATTCGCAAAAACATCTTTTGCCGTTAAAATGATTTAGGCATCTTGTGCACAGTTGCACCTTTCTTGCCATTTCCAGTCGCTCTACGGGATTCATCCCTCTAAATTTTTGGCATTGGGGGACTGTATGTCCCATCATTTTGCAGATTGGGGACCTTTCACTCCAATTTGAAAAATTATTTTGATTATTATTGGTTAAAAGTTCCCAAGCGGCATCGTAATTGTCTGCGGAGCCTTCAACGCAGACTTTAATAATTTAAATTTTAGGGAGGTGCTTAAATTCTCCCTAGAATGAATTAATTCAATATTTACTTTTTGAAACAGGTCCCACTTTTTGGCATCACCGCCAAACGTGGGTACCTCGATTTTCGGTAGGGTTGGTAAATTTTCAATTTTACTGACAACCTCCAAGTTATGAAAAGCTTTCTCCTTTAGTTGTTCATTTATTTCCGCTGAAATGTACTGAATATCAAATTCAGCTCTGAAATATTTTGCCAGAATAAATGAATTTTATTTTTCCTAATCCGAATCTCGCTCTGAATTTCTAAAAATGTTTCCTCTAAGTACTCCCTAAGTTGTTTAATTTAAATATATATTACTTCCTGTGGTTGGTTTCCCTGACTTACTGCTGGCTTCAACTCATCTATTTTTAATTCTTTTAATATGATTAAAACCTGCTCATACCTCTTTTTAACAAAATATTCGTGGTCGATCGGACCCAATTTCACTAAAATAATATGATTCTCTATAAATTGTTCTTCCAACTTCTTAATATATTCTATTTGGTCTTTGGAATATTCCTTCAGACCTTCTGCTGCTATTTGCCTGCAGATCTTATTAATTTCTGCTTGCTTTTTAAGCAGACTTTTAATTTGATCGGACAACATTTTCAAATTTATTATTTTTTATTATATATATATTAAAATATATTATTATATATATAAAAATAACTTTATATGTTATCTTATCTGTGATCGCTGCCGATTTTTAACGTCGCCGCTGCCGTTGCTGCCGCTGTTGTCGCTGCCGCTGTTGTCGCTGCCGCTGCCCCGGCGTTGCTGGTGTTGTTGCTGCTTCTTTAAGCGCTGCTGTTGTAGGCACTGTTGTTGTAGGTGCTGTCGTTGTAGGCGCTGTTGTTGTAGGCGGTACTGTCGTGGGCTGTTGTAGTAGGCGCTGCCGTTGGTCTTTCTTCTGGGGTTGTTTTTGATTTTTGAATGTATATATTTTTGTTGTATTTTATTTTTTGTACCGTTTGTGCAATCTTTTCTCTAATAAAAACTTTTCATTTTACCATTTTAAACAGTGCACTATCAAAAAATTATCCATGCCGACATAAAGCCAGGGAACTTATTATTGACGGAGTTTGGGCATGTGAAAATAGTCGATCTAGGTGTGTGCAATGAATTTCTCGGAGACGATGCGAAAATTAGCAATGGATCGACCGCTGGTACGCCGGCTTTCAGAGCACCGGAAACTCTGATCTTAGGAGAGGTATGACTAGAGTTTAACGAATCTTCGTAATTACATATGCATAAATATATTTCTTTCATCTAGAACCAATATTGTGGAAAAGCAGCCGATGTCTGGTCGTTGGGTGCAACTCTTTATTCTTTGATATTTGGAAATGTACCGTTTTTAGCTGACTCTGTGCCCTTATTGTATGAGAAAATAAGACGAGATGCTGTTGTGTTTCCAGAAAACATATCAATTTCAGAAAATTTAAAAAGCTGCATAGTGCAAATGTTGGACAAAGATGTCAAGCGTAGAATATCAGTTCCACAGTTAAAGGTATTTATAAATAAAAATTTAAATTATTTACAATTCATGCTGTATACACAATTTTAGATAAATAAATGGGTAACATCTGGTGGGCTGCACCCTTTGCCCACTGAGGAAGAAAATTGTTGCTTAGTACAAGTTGATGATGATGACATAAACTCTGTTGTCCGCAGCATACCCAAACTGGACACTCTAATATTAATAAAAACAATGTTGAAAAAACATTCGTTCGGAAATCCATTCATTAAAGGTGATTCCGGAAAGTCATCAGGGCCAAAAGGTTCACGGATAGAAAAGTTTGTTCGCGCAGGTCGATCAAATTCAGCACCAGGTTCATATCATATTGCTGTAAACAGGTAAGGGAAAATCTCTAAAAAAGGTCGTAATCGATCAAATAAATAAATTATAAATCTTTACAGGCAGTCATCAGCAGACCTTCTGCTTCCATCTGTAACTGAAAATGGTTAAATTCAACGTACTTATTTTAATTAAAAACCAAAGGCCTGATTAAAGTTATACGATTTAGTGTTAGTTTAAATGTATTCTAAGGCCACCTATATATCTGTTGTTTTATGCTTCTGTTATTTCTATATTTATTTATAACGGTATCCCCTGTTAATTAAGCACATCGCAGCCTACAAAATATAGAGACAAAAACCAACACACAAACTTCAACCTCACGCACAATAAGGTAATAGCTTAAGTTGGAAAAATGATAACCATAATTTTAGATATAGACCTTAAGACTATAAAAACTCACTGCAATTTGTTTAAAATCATTTCTGTAAATATTGAACTCAATCAGGAAAAATTGTTGCATGAGTCATTTCAGTGCTTCCCACAACATCATGTTAAAGTCGACTTCATAGTTTTTTCTTATTTTCTTATGGATAACAGTTAAAACCTTCAAATCCAATAGTTAACAGATAAGCACTTTAGATGCTATGTATATAAACAGAACAGAATTTAAATATATTAATCAAATCAATTCAGTTGCATTATAATTCTTATACCAATAGTAATCAGTGATAGATTTTATCATTAGTTATGGGAAAAACCAAAATTTGTTTTAGCAAAGTAAGTCTCATTTACGGGGCCTTTGGATAAAAAGTTAGACATGAACTAATCACATGCTATTTTGAGTCAATCGCTCAACGACCAACCGTTTTCTTTTTGGATCCCCCTTTTTTCTGGTTATTCTGAGCGACAAAACTGAACAAACAAAACAAAAGTATATATTTTCCGTTTCTATGCGTGAATGCGAGATGCGTTTAGACTCGTTATATGCGTTTGTTTTGACGATATATATAAACATCATTCTATTAAGTAGTATATTATTGAGAAAAAAAAATTTAAATTCCAAGCATACATAAATCCTTCCTATTCTTAAGCAAACTCTTTGCGTTGTGCATTTATTTATTCGTTCATTTGCTGACTCTCAATATTTGTTATTGAAAGAGCGGAACAAAAAAGTTCAGATATGTTCAGTCGGAAGTAAAATCAAAGGGTAACGAAGATTCCCGCTCAGAAAGAAAGCAAGCGTACATGGCTTGTGTTCGATCGCAAATAGAACGAGTAAGAAAGCCACAGTCGACTGTGCTCGACTTTGAGATACCCGGTACCTAAACGTTTGTGCTTTACACTAAAAGGCAATTTAATATTGTACATACATTATCATACTCTACTTCGATATTTCTTAAAATAAATCGCCTCTCAAATTAGCTCCCGACCTAAACAATTTAATGTAATACTTAAATATGATTGATACATTTTATAAGGATGCGTAAAAACCCGCTCTATCCGCGTCAAAAATTGAATTATGTTATTTTTTGTCATTTCTTGCTCTATTCTTTTGTCATTTCTTTTGCAGTTGACGCCATTATATCGCGCGCCCAAGGCTCGAGTGCGCTACCTGTCGGCAACAGCTTGCAACAGCAGTGCCTTATCCCATGTTTAACATCCGATTTTACTTAAATTTTCAGAAAACGTCCGCTCGAGCCTATTCATTTTGTATCTATTAAGCTTAACCCGAAAATAACGAGTAAGGTTTTTTAAAATTTTTAAGGGGGAAGGGGGCCAGCCCAAATTTTAAAACAAACTTGATCTGCGTGCAACAGATTCCAATGTTGTCACCAAATTTGGTAACTTCAGCTCTTACAGTCTTTAAGATCTGTTGTTTCACACGGACGGACGGACGGACAGACGGGCATGGCTAAATCGACTAGGCTGGTGACGCTGATCAAGAATATATATACTTTATAGGGTCGGAGATTTCTCCTTCTGCCTGTTAAATACATTCTCGGTTGACACTTATTTATAATACCCTTGTACCCTTTGGGTACCGGGTATAAAAACTGTCAACAGTTATTAGTTAATAGTAATATCATTAAAACGTTATACATATTTAAATCTAAATATGTTGTATATATATAATGTTTTATATTTCTTGAAAATAAAAATACTTTTTGAAATCGGAAAATCGACAGCTTTAAGGCGGATTTATTGAGCAATGTATTTGATATTTGGAAATGTACCGTTTTTAGCTGACTCTGTGCCCTTATTGTATGAGAAAATAAGATGAGATGCTGTTGTGTTTCCAGAAAACATATCAATTTCAGAAAATTTAAAAAGCTACATGGTGCAAATGTTGGACAAAGATGTCAAGCGTAGAATATCAGTTCCACAGTTAAAGGTATTTATAAATAAAAATTTAAATTATTTAGAATTCATGCTGTATACACATAAATAAGTTATAATTCTTTACAGGCAGTCATCAGCAGACCTTCTGCTTCCATCTGTAATTGAAAATGGTTAAATTCAACGTACTTATTTTAATTAAAAACCAAAGGCCTGATTAAAGTTATACGATTTAGTGTTAGTTTAAATGTATTCTAAGGTCACCTATATATCTGTTGTTTTATGCTTCTGTTATTTCTATATTTATTTATAACGGTATCCCCTGTTAATTAAGCACATCGCAGCCTACAAAATATAGAGACAAAAACCAACACACAAACTTCAAACTCACGCACAATAAGTTGAAAATTAAGTTGAAAAAATGATAACCATAATTTTAGATATAGACCTTAAGACTATAAAAACTCACTGCAATTTGCTTAAAATCATTTCTATAAATATTGAACTCAATCAGGAAAAATTGTTGCATGAGTCATTTCAGTGCTTTCCACAACATCATGTTAAAGTCGACTTCATAGTTTTTTCTTATTTTCTTATGGATAACAGTTAAAACCTTCAAATCCAATCTTTAACTGATAAGCACTTTAGATGCTATGTAACAGAACAGAATTTAAATACATTAATCAAATCAAATCAAAAAAATTCATTATAATCAAATAAAAACACCTCTTAACGAGGTGAGATTAAAGTGACGATGGCACATTAAACTCAAAAAATTTCTCATACCAAATTTTGTGACGAAAAAATATTTATAAAAAATTAAATTAGTTTCAAAATCGGCACGCTGCCTGTTTTGCCTTTTTACATTTTTCAGCTAAGTGCCAATTTTGAAACTAATTAAAATGTTTTAAAATATTTTTGTTTAAAAACTATTAATCGTCACAAAATTTGGTATCCGAAATTTTTTGAGTTGAATGTGCCATCGTCACTTTAATCTCACCTCGTTAAGAGGTGTTTTTATTTGATATCAGAAGTTTTTAAAATGATATATGTATGTACACACATAGGACTCCCATTGTTGTTATAAGTTTTTGTTTGAAACTCAAATAGGAAAAATGAGCAAAAAAATGCATATAAGAAGCTATATGGGATCATTGCTACTAATTTTGATGAGAAAGCGAATTTTCGGAGATATGTATGTGTTGTACCCCGAAATATCTCAAGGGCTATACGGCCTGAAGTGACTAAAAATCGTAGAACCATTTAAAAAAAAAAGTTTTTAATCTTAAAAAAGAATAATAATTTTAATTCTAAATTCTTAATTATAATATTTCGAAAAATTTTTTCAGGCCGAAGTAATTATCATATTAAAATACTTTTCCAACGACATATTGTGACGACCCCTAAGGAGGCGTCACAATGACAAGTAACCCCACGAAGGGGGAATATTTATGGTTAATTGTTATTAGTTTTAAGTTCGCCCACGAAGGGATCTAGTTTGTTAAATAGTTTTAAGTCACAGAAGTAAATATAAGTCAGAGTTAGGGAGAAGATAGTTTTCAGTGTATTTGGCAGAAGGGGGATAAAGAGAGGGAGAAAGAGAAGGAATCAGGTCCCACAAAACTCCGTGTACATGGCGATCTCGACACTGGCTGAGCTGCGCCCGAGAGAACGAGAGAGGACGGCAGCGAATTTCTGCAAGTGCATAATAAGCGCTGCCGACAGCGCTGCCGCGAGTCGGACGAAAGGGACGCGAGAGAGAATATTTTCACGGCCACGGCCGATAATCTCTACATGTACATGATAAGCCGCGATCCCGACGCCGACAGCGCTGCTGCGAGCCAAACGACGAGTCGAACGGAATATGCAAGCGGTGTTCCGAAAAGAGCGGCTGGAAATAAGAAGGGAGAGAGGGGACTCGATCGTGTGGCTGCAGTCGCACCCCAAAGAAGTAAAGCGCGGCGCTATCTCGCTGCCGGCCGAAAGTGATTGGAAGTTCGTAAAGGCGGAAGAGGAGGGCAAATGAAGAGGGTGAGAAATAGAAGCCGGGCACTTGTCGAGGAGCAGCAAAAATGATTAGACGTGGTTTTGTAAGTGACGCCGAGCCGGGATAAAACGAGAGAGAAAAAAAAAGAAAAACACGTGCACGAGAACTTAGCGAAAAATGAAAAACTGTGAAATAAAATATAATAACTAACAATAAAAAAATGAAAGCTAAAAGGAACCAAGAAATATAAAATTTAAGAGAAAAGTAAGGAAGTAGGAAGAACGAAAAAAATAAGAAACGAGAATAGCGGGTAAGCGAGATAGAAAATAACTGGTGCAGTCAAAGATTAAAAATGGAAAAGTGTACCAATAAAAATTTAAACAAAACGAGATCGTATGAAGAAAAGAAAGAGAGTGAATAAAAATGGGAAATGAACATTGAAAAAAAAATCGAACCCACGTGTGAATAATTTAACGGAAAATAATTCAAGAGTCGGCGGCTGCCGAACATATTAACCAAGACTTATAGTAACCGTAGTCTAAACGCAAACCGTAGATTAATTTTGTAGTAGTCGAGTAGTACTCATAGTTTAAACGCAAATTTCTGGGTTCTCCCGTCTTTGCCATAGCAAAGTATTAACCATAGTTTAAACGCAAATTTCTGGGTTCTGCTGTTTTTGCCATAGTTAAGTATTAACTGTAGTTTGAGGTCAAATTTCAGGGTCTGCCCGTTTTTGTCCTAGTTGAATACTAACCATAGTTTAACGCAAATTTCCGGGGTCCGCCCGTTTTTGTCGTAGTTTATACATTGCTCATAATTAGAGTCGGGGCCCAGGGTTTGCCCGAGTCGAGACTAACCGTAGTTTTCAGTATAAACCTTAAAGTCTGATCACGAGTATCGTTGCTTGAGTATTAATCTTGGTCCGAGTGTAGACCAAAAACGCACACGAACCCACACTAACCGTAGTTTGGCGTAGACTTCTAAGCTTTCGTGTTTAATCTGGTTTCTGGCTAAATTCAGTTCACCCAGAACCTCTAAAGGCACCCGAACCGACACTAAACTTAGGTTAATGCGAGTTTCTGGGTTTTCCCGTGCTCACGCTAACCAAATGTTAACTGTCGACGGATTAGAGGTCTTGAGTATGTCTGAGTCGGCACTACTAGTAACCTGGGGGTAAATTTCTAGGGTGAACCATATTTTTAATAGTTCACAATATCAAACTTGTGGGTGACGAGATATACCTTTTTCTCGATGACGATTCTGTTCGTTAGGTCTTCGGAGAATTATCGTTAGCAAGTATCTGGCTAGGGGTGACCCCAAGATTATAAGTTCGGTTAGGGTGGACCCATATTGCTTTGTTTAGTCGTCTAGACCTCTCCTAATCACTAAATCCCTCGTTTCCTAGCGAATAGGCACTCTTACACGCATTACTCGCACACACGGTCCACTGAAATATTATACATTTTTTGTGGAGGTACTGGCCAACCGCTGAACTCACCCCGGCTGGGAAAACACCTTTACAATATAGCATGTTTCTGTAGTGTAAATATGGGCTTAGGTGCTTGGCATACAGTGCATAAACTGTCAGCCTTGTGTCGCCGCAACTAGAACATGAACCAGTTGGACTATAGATGGTGCACATGAGGGTCTGAAGACTCTGCGACAGCCTCTGTTGAATGCAGCCAAATGAGTGAAGCTCGCGCTGTGGTCAAAACAATTACTCATTTTATTGAGGAAACTTAACAGTATTTATAGCTAAACAAAGTATATTATGTCGACGAAATTGTGTGTATGCAGAAATGGGAACGTTGCCCAGTTCGACTTCTTCATGTCAGCAGAATATGCATTCCCGCTTGACCTGATAATTGCTACCTTTTGTTATCGCATCTGCATATTGCTGAGACTGAACATTCTCCCGGCCGTTGAACAGGTGTTCAACCATCGCTAATGTTGAACGCAAAACGGCGTGGGGTAGGTTCCGGTAATGACTGCTCAGCGTTTTCCTGATGTTTGACGACGAACCGTCGTGGCTTCCATTTGCCGTATTGCCGTCGTAGAATATATGCAATGATCACTATAATTGATATTGCAAAGGCCACATAGGCAGCTACTTGATGATGCTCGACAGTGCTGAACTGATTTTTCCATGTTGTATCCTTTAGTTTGGCCAGCCTTTGTTGTAGGACATCTAATTCATCTAGTTCGGATACTCGGGTTGTAGTTTCTTGAGCTAACTCTGATGTTTCTTCTACGCCAAAATTGGTAATATTGCCTAAGCGAACGTATGTTGATTTCGTTTCGCTGATCGTAGTGCTGAATGCGATAACACTAATTTTTGACTTGCGCGCGGTGCAGCCTGAGGAGAGGTATAGTAACCCCGTTCCTTCAAGGTGTACTGTGGACGGTGTTTCTTTGCACACAGCTTGAAGCTCTATGGGACTGTGTGCCGCAAACATCCATCTGTTCCGCTGACGCGTTTTTGTCCAAATCAGATCGGATTTTGCTTGAACAATCTCACATAGTGTTTCAGTCTTGTTGTTAAATAATTGAAATTCACACTGTTTATCCGCGCTAAACGTAGCTTGATGATTGAAGCATATGTGCTCGTCGTTTGGCACTTTTAGACATAACTCAAACTCGTCTTCAGTCAATCACATGAAGTGATCTCTATGGGCATTGACGGCTATGATATGTGTCTTGATGTTGAATCTATGCCAGCTTCCTCCCTTCCACTCCGGGATAGCGATGATGCTGAAGACTTCCTGCTGCGAATTGGATACCAGAGGTAGTGTAATCTTGAAGATTACATGATCGGTGGTTGTTGTGCCTTCAGCGTGCATGATTCGGTAGAGCTGGATAGCATTTTCGGATGATACCGGTATCATTTGATCTGGCAAAAAATTAACCCGAATTTGATCTCTCAGTTGCTGAGGAGATACTAGCATGGGACTTATGGTTCGGTGGCGAACATCAGTAAGGACGCTGGCTATCTCCTTTTGCATCCGCTGCATTCCCGTCGCCAGCAGAGTTAGCTGGGCTGTTAGGATCATGAATGCTTGCTGTAGATAGTCGCCTTCGTATTTGCCTCTCTCTCTGTTCATCGTTGCTAGTTGTAGTTCTAGCGTTCTGATTCGTTTGTTGTTGGCTGAATTGCTCTTTCTCACTACATTTATAGTAGAATCAAGAACAGGCGTTTGATTCTTGAGCAGCATCATCAGCACATCATCGTTGGACTTGACTTCGTTTAAGACTTTGGTCATTCCTTCTGCATAGTTGGAATCAAGCACGCCAAATAATGAGTGCGCTACGTTTCCGACTATATCAAGTGGTGATCTGCGCTGTCGGGAATGGTTAATCAAATAATTTCCCGCTTGTAACTCGCCATATAAATGTTGAAAATGCTCAGATATAGAGTTACAGGCATTTGCGTTTCGTACCTCTGAACACTTATGTTTGAGTTCAGTAATCCCGTCGGATAATATTCTCATATCGGTCCAATATGGTTTCAAATCGTAGTACACAATAAAGGTCCATTCTGAAACAGCCATTCTGGAAGTACCGATTCGTTCGTAGTATATTCCGGGTTGACTTGTAAACTGGTTGTCCCATTGCTAGTGGGAGGATGAGTAGCATGTCCAGCAAAGTTGGAAGGATCGGAAGCTTCACCTTCTTCCTCTGTGTTGGGATTTCTTCTGACATCGTTGTTTCTTCGATGGAGCTGCGAAGACGTTTTGTGGCTTCTTCTTTCAGAAGCGGAGCAAGCCGAGTAACTGCGCGTTTGTATACGCCAGAGGCAGTTTTAACGTCTACTACCCGGACGTGGTTGTCCTTGCCAGGATAAGTCTTTACTATCCTTCCCATTGGCCAACTCATCACCTGCACGTTGTCTTCCTTTACGAGAACTAGTAGTCCTTCTTCAACATTTTGCGACATGGTTTTCCATTTGGTACGCATTTGAAGTTCTTGTAGGTACTCCATGGACCACTGATTCCAGAGGCTAGGTTCACATCGGGAGGAGCTGTCAATGGCTCTTCAATCAGAAAGTGCCCCGTTATCGCAGTGAATGGTCTGGCATTTGCCGCGTCGACTCAAAAATCGTCGAAGAGCGGCTAAGAATGCATCCGTCGTCAAATCACTGACTAGTTCCAGATGCACTGCCTTTGTGGCGAAAAAGCAAAACACTGCTATATAGGCCTTGTCTGGTCTTTTCACACGGATCTTGTGATGAATCCAAATGGGCCCACAGTAATCAACACCAGAGTTGAAAAATGGCCGCGCCTGTGTTACTCGGTCCGCTGGAAGGTCACCCATAATTTGTTGCATTAATTTTGGTCGTGCCCTCGTACATTTGACACAGCAGTGTATAATGCTTCTTGCCATTGTTTTATCATTCACAATCCAGTATTGCTGTCTGGCAATGGCTCTTAGTGATTGCGCTCCACAATGCATGTTCTCTTGGTATCTTGGCCCACTTGTCACAGGACCCGTGTAGAAAGAGCGGTCCATATAGCCAGAGGTTATGTTTCGCTAATTGGCTGGCGGCAATTCCTCTTGATAGTACGTCTGCCGGGTTTTTTGCTGTTGAGACAGGACGCCATTGAGATCGGTTAGACACAGCTTGGATTTTAGCGATCCGATTTGCAACGAACGTGTGGTATGATGACGCTGATGCATTTATCCAGGACAGAACCACAGTTGAGTCAGTCCAGAAGTACCCAGATGCCCTTTCACTAGACAGGCGTAAATCCTTCCTTTCTCTGTGGGTCAGCTCAGCGCCCAATACCGCAGCGCATAGTTCCAGCCGAGGTAACGTTTCTTTTGCTGCTGGAGCAGGACAGACACCTGATTATTTTTGTAAGTGGCTCGTATATAAACTGCCGCTCCGTACGCTCGTTCTGACGCATCGGCGAACGTGTGTATTTCTTGAGTAATTGGCACTTTTCCATCAAAGATATGCCTCGGGATTTGCATCGTTTTTAATGCTTGCAAATCAGAGCGATATTTCCTCCAATCATCCTGGAGATGGTGTGGGAGTTCATCGTCCCAACCCAGGTTCAGTCCACACAGAGTTTGCATAAATATTTTTGCCTTCACTACAACAGGGGCAAATAGTCCTAGTGGGTCGAATATCTGTGCAGATTCGGAACTTACAACTCGTTTGGTGATAGTTGAAGCTTCGCTCTTTTGGGATCGCCCACATAGTTGATCCTTTTGTGGTATCCATAGAAGACCCAACGTCTTCACACTGTAGTGTTTCAGTGTTTCGTCTAGCTTTACATTGTTGACAATGTCTTCCTTTGGAAAATCTGTTAAAACTTGTACGTTGTTCGAGCACCATTTTCGGAGCTTAAATCCGGATGGAAACAATATTTGGTTTAGTTCTCGTTGAATTTGAACTGCTTCCGGAATACTGTCTGCTCCAGTGAGGCAGTCGTCGACGTAGAAATCATGCTTTAGCACGGATGATCCAAGTGGTAGTTTTTTATTGACCTTCTCGGCCAAATAATCCAAGCATTTTGTAGCTAGGAATGGGGCTGACGTTGTACCGTAGGTGACGG
>VNJO01011995.1:0-29778 GCA_008042535.1 Drosophila tani | reverse complement strand
TTGTTGCACTTTATAAGGCCGTTAATCGTATGTGTATATGCCACCATAAGCAGCGCATAAAAGTTCACAATATAAATTCAAAGGTCGACTGCTTCTGCCCTTCCTCTACTCTCTGTATTTTTCCATGGAAATTATATGCTCCAGATTTGTTTAGCGAAAGGAATGGCTATCATTTGGGTTAATGTCCTGGGGGATATGTTGCAATTGCTTCGAGTGGGTTGCACGCTTTGGTGAAGTCCTTCTTCAAGGAACTTTCCTACTTAACTAGGGGTTTCTAACAAGATTAATTTTTAAAAAGTTTTTCTATTCAATTACTTTTATTTAATTAATATTTCCAACTAGAAAGTAACTTCCCTTTACTGATTCTAACTGCCAACAAACACTTTCACTTTTAGATTTAATTAAAAACTGGGTCGAGCAAATTTCGTGCATAATTTTTTGTCTGTTTGTTCATAAATGCTCAATGGCTGGCCGAGCCCAAATGAAAATTCACAAATCGAGGTCGAAGCCGGAGCCGGAGCCCAAAGCCAGTTAGTTTGGCAAGTCAGTCACTCATCCAGCTACGTCAGCAGAGCAAACAGACTGATAGATATGTCTAAACAAAAGGGTGGCCGGGTTGACTCGGTTTAAGTCCCGAATATAACAACATAGTGAAATGGAAATGCCGCTGTTACTATGTAGTATTGTTGCTTTTTCTGCTGTTACCGACTTTCTGGCCCAATCAAAAACAAGTCAACGAGCGCGCAAACGAGGCGACCCACTTGGCCCGGCCGGGTTCGGTTTGCATTTTGGCCAGGCCTGCGTTCAGTTTGGGGTTTTGGGTTTTGGCCCGCTTGCGAATTGACAATTTAGCCTTTCACCTGTCTAAACGAATCTATCGCACATCAACATGAATATTAAAAACCAGCTAACAATGGCCGGGCAGGCAGCAGGTAACAAACACTGAGGGAAAAATATACCATAGTTTTATTTTATTTGGGAAACTGTTAGATTTTCCTACATATTAAAGTCCCATACAATTGCAAAATATATCAATTGGACAAGAACTAATATTACCTTTATTTCTTTTTGTGTGCAGACATTCAGGCAAGGCTAGACAAGGTTGTTGTTGCCCGTCAGTCGGACAGACAGACAGACATTCAGGCAGCCAAGTAGCGCAACGTCACTCAAATGCTCGCTCCGCGCAGGGTTTCGTCGGATTCGTTGATCAAATTTTGAAATTTGAGGCCGCCGCACTGCACTCGAGAGTCAAGGCGAAGCCGTGGCCATACTTTTATTGACATTTCGGCGCGTTATCGCCGCGCCGCGCAACAAAAGGAGTCAAGTCAGTTTGAGAGGCTGCCACATAGCCATGGTCGTAGTCACAGTCCGCGGCCACATCCATAGCCACATCTAGCCATCCAGTCAGTCAGGCAGTCAGGCACTCGGACAGCCCCTAATCAACTCAACTGGCCGGAGTCGGAGAGGTTGGATGGGGCCTCAAAAAAATAAAACAAAACTATGCAGTTAGGTGAGCAGAAAGGAAACGAACCGAAAGACATGAATTGCCGAACGACTAAGCAATACCCTAAGGAGTACAAGATAAATTAACTTGAGTGTGTTTTTTACCTATAAAATTCAGGAAAGATGAGTTTGTGAAGTAAGGGGAATTAATTATATTATGAGGAATTTTATATCACTGATAAAAGGCACGTAATCTCTCAGAGTCTTCAAGAAATTCTACGAAGTACTAATAAGGATTTGTTAAAAGCGAATTCATATTTATTTTAGGACCTGCCTCAAATATTTGTATGGTAATAGTAAAATGAGAATAATATTATTAAAGAAGCTTATTTTTATATTTTATATTTTAGATAATGATTACATATTTCTAACATTCCACTGACTTCCATTTGTGAAGCTGGGAATCGTTTTTGGCCATTTGGAGAGGGGAATCATCAAGCACAGTGAGAGCAAAAAGCGGCGAACGGTTCAGCAACTGAAACTGCAACTGCACCGCACATTATAATTTCCATTAGGAGGCAGCAGCAGTAGCGGTGGCAGCGTTGGCGATTGCAACAAGTCGCCAGTCGCGAGTTGCAAGTAGCAAGTAGCAAGTCCAAGTCCAAAGTGGCGATGCCATGACGACTCGCTGACTGCGGCGATGGCGTAAACAGAGAACTGTCATTATGACAGTTGATTCTTTGTTGCTGCTGCAAGTACTGTTGGTGCAGCAGTTGCTGCTGCCGCTGCAGTGGCTGCTGCTGGTGGTTCTGCCCATTTAAAATTATGGCCACCAACTTGAGTTTGCCGCTACAGTTGCAGTTGGAGTTGCAAGAACTGCCAGGCAGAGATATATAATTTTATACTTTCGCATAATGTTTTGCATTAAAATTATAATAAGTTTCAACTTTTGCCTTGCCGTTGCTCCGTTGCCGTTGCTCCATTGAAGGCATACAGCTTTCAGTTTTCCATTTTCAGTTTTTCAGCTGAGTGGAGAGTCGAGAGCCGAGTTCTTTGGGTCAATATCATGGCGTTATCTCGACCGCTTGCAGCGGAAAGTGGAGCAAGTCGAGCCACTCCGCCGCACGGAGACAGAGGCAGAGACAGACCGCAGTGTGACTCTCTGGCGGACGGAGACGGACAGGCTGTCATTTATTTAATGCTGGAATGTTTGTGAGGGGGAAATACAGCCATTGCAGGGCATTCATAATAGGTTTTTTAATGGCACTTCCAATAGCTAAAAGGGTCGTTCGGGGTGCTGGCTTTGTGAAGGGAAAATTCTCCCAGGGAGTCGCTGTCTATTAACGATACGAGCGAAAGTTTTAAATGTGAGCAGTCCTAATGAGTCTGCAGTTGGTATAAAGTCCTGGCAAAGGAGAAAGGAAATTATATGTAGCAGGGAAGCCTTAAATACAAAGGTAAAATAGAAAATAATGATTCCATGTACGAATGCTCAAAGGTTCTTTGGTTATGTAATACTTTTCCCTGAAAGCTTTCTTTTTATCATGTCCAAGATTAAATTAAAATCATAATTTCTCGCTTGTTGTGCACATTTTTCAATTATTTCCTTCACACCTCTCGGCCCCAGCCTATCAATAACAAATTGTCTAATAATCTCCACTGGCCCGCCCCAAGCGCCTTAAGAATGATTAACACGAAACTTCGGCCTGGCTGGCCGGCTTACTGGCTCTCCGCAAAGTTTATTTTCCATACAAGCCGGAGGGAGGCAGTTACAAAATACCCAAAACATCAATTTATTCTCATTAAAAGATATGAAGGTGTTTGCCTGTCGCCTTGACAGCGGCCCCAACAAGCGGGCCCAAGAAAAACTTTCTGTGGAAAATCGCAACAAAGGCATGCAATTTACAAACTGTTGCTGTTGCTGCCGGGATGCAATGTTGGTGTTGCTGTTGCTGTTAGTGTTGCTCTTGCTGTTGCCGTTGCTGTTGCCGTTGCTGATGTTGCTGCCGTGGCAGGAACTTGAGAAAACAGCTGCTATAGAATTAATGCAACAAATAGACCACAAGTCCCCGAGCGGTTAAACTTGTGAAAGCCGAGGGGGTTAAGCCGGAGAAGCCAAAGGTAATAAACTTTAATTGAATTTTCATTCTACGCAATTTTTCTAGGCCCGTTTTGTACTGGCCCTTTCATGGTACATCTCTCTCTCTCTCTCTCTAGGTACTCTGAGGCTCTGCCAAGCAGCGCTAATGAAAAATGCATCTCAATATTCAATTACGGTTCCACAAACAAACCTGAGCTGGCGAGGGGTGCTTGAAAAGTGTATCCTCTTGATGGAGATTAGTTCGCATAATTTATATTAAAGTGTAATATATTTTTTAGGACCCTATACTAAATATGATTATTTATTTCAAGGCTTCAGCATTAAATCTTTAATTTTTTTTAAGCTACTTATACCATTTCTCCTTTTTTTAATAAATATTTTAAAGGCTGAAGATTGCCTGTAGGTGTATTTTTTATTGAAATAAGTAAAATAATTGAAGTTTCAATGAAGAATTTATAAACAAAATCATAGGTTTTTAGGGCCATTGTAAATATATTTCAAAATCTTGGGAGAAACACGACCTTTAAAGGTTTTTTTCATTTATATATTTTAAACTGAGCAGAAATGAACAGATGAAATCAAAATTAATTAGTGTTAACGCTGCAGTAAATATATTTCTTTCAGGTCACCAACTTAGAGAGTACACCTCTCCTGCCTAGACCTTGCAAGGAGCTGCCTGACATCCTCCAGCCTCCGCTGCCTCCACAGCTCGCCGGTACAAAGAGCAGCGCGCAATTTGTGTTGCCTTTGTAATGCAAATTCAAGTGGGAGTCAAGTCGCGCTGCTGAGTGCCGCCTGCCACGCCCACCGAGCCAGGCATTTGCCACTTGCGCCCCCAACAGCAGTGGCAACAACAGCAATCGCATTGGCATTCATCAACAGCTCGGAAAACACACGTTGCAGGGCCGCATGTTGCATATAAATGTTGCCCTGCCACATATGGTTGCTGCTGTTGCATCCACATTCACTCCACAGGCAAATCGAATCACAGGCTGCTCATCATCAACGTCATCTGCAACGGCAACATCATGAGCAGCCACTCACAAGAACTCCATCGCTCCGACTCCGACTCGAATGCAACCGACGAATCTCCCCTGGTGGTGTCAAGTGCAGCGTCTAATAAATCATCTTTGTCGGCGGTTTGTTTGCATTTATTTATATAAGTAAGCATCTTCGAAGCCGCAGCTTCTCGTGGGCCGAGACCAAATTGGTCTCATTAATGGCCCGGCGATGGTTTCACCAAAACTATGCCATCCTCAACGCTTTCTGTCCGCTAAACGCATTACCTGCTATAGACATTCGCCCGGTGCCGCTCATTAATCAATTTTCAAAACGATATCTATCAAATTTATAAGCAGTTCGATTAATGTTAAACATCATCGAAAGTCACACTAGCCAAGCGTATTTTGGCATGCGCCGTCGCTGGAGATTTACATAAAATTGTATTTAAAATATGCGGCAGATTGATGGCGGGTCCCAGGAACGCCCCAAGTAAAACTCGGCGCCTATCGAGCCACCAGTGAAAAGTTGGTTTCTATTTATAGAGATTTTTTTACAAAAGAAGATAGAGTCTCATATTTATCGATAAGTATTTACTTAATTAAAGTTTGCTACGCTGTGTTCAAGCGAAGATAATTTTTTAATTTCAATAAGAGCTTAAGAATTCAATACACAAAAACATACATCAAGTAAGGATTGTCAAGTTTTGGATTTACATATTCTAATATACATTTTTCTATAAAAAACTTGCATAATTCTAAGGAGCGGCTTGAAATCCTGTAAACCTAATATCCAGCTGCTTTGCGAGCTAAACTACTCACAAGTCTGAGTAAAAAACTAGTTTATGCTCCCTTTTATCCCCCTTTTTCCCGCTATTTACTCGCCTTTGGAACATTTGATCCCGCCCGATAGTATCCCCTATTTTTCTGCTTCCCTTTTCCAATCCTCGTAATGTTAATTTGGCGTCGCCCGGTCTAAGCGCTTCCTGCACCTTTGACATTTTCAATTTTCCGACCTCGTCACTTTAAAGTGAATGCGCCGACTTTGGCGATTTGGAAAGGGTGCCGAGGTGGAGGTGGAGCTGAGCTAATGCCTAGGTGTTACGGTCGAACCGTTGGATTCGGGTGGTATAAAGCTAAAAGCCGCAACACTATTCCCCACATTGACAATAAAAAATCTTTATTTAAAACATCTCACGGCTGCGGCAATAAAACACCGAAAAAGTGTTAGGTTCAACCCGAAAACCGCAACATGTTTGGAGCATTTACACGTGCGGCAAACAGAGCGGGCCAAAGGCGATGGCCAGACAGGAAGCCCAAGTATGTGAGCAGTGTAAAATGGGAGAGCACTGGGAGAAAATACCTAAGCTCACTCTGAATTAGACAGAATAAAATTTATTTTAAGCCAAACTTCTTAAAATAACAAAGAACAAAACAACTTGAGTCACTTAGAAGTTCTTGCTGAAACTTGGATGTATAAATCGCCTAATCGCTTACCTATTCTCAGCTTTTTTTTCTTACTGCATTATCGGACAAGGGAAGGGATAAGGGCTTTGTGGCACTGACGTTGGCAACGTTGTTGCCGCTGCAGCCATTTGAGTTCGAAACTGTCTCAACTATAAAGGAAATCAATTACTTTCGCTCCGCACACTGGCTGAACCTCGGACTCGGGGTGGACAGCCGGGGGAAGGGCCGGCCAAATGCACTCACACTTCCGCCCCGGCAATGGCGTTTAGATGGGGATATATAGTGCTCCGTTCGATGCCGTGGCCCTGGGTTTTTGTTAGGTTTTATCGGGTTGGGTTTGGGGTTTCGGGGTCCTCCTCCGCCGCTGCTGCTAGTTTTTCGGCCCCGGCTGCAGAGTCACGTGCTGCCGAGAACGCGCTACAAATTTGTTACAACAAATGCGTGGGTGCAATTCGAAATGCGCTCCAAGCACGAATCGAGGGTGGCTTGAAGACTTTCTAAAATATATTTGAAAAATAAATAAATAATAATTCTAGAAAATTAATAAAATTAAATTTAGAAAGCAATTTATGCCAAAAACATTTTAAAGATCTTGTCAAAGGCGAGCATCTGACCTAACTACAAATATTTCTGATATGAACGGACCTAAAATTTCAGTTGGGATTTTTAGTTTAGCTTAATAGGTTAATAGGCCTTTGAAGAACAAGAATTAATAAATAAATCGAAGAAATAAAACGCTATTATGGTAAACATTATATTCAGTTTAAGCTTTATAGTTTTTAGTGTATAATTCTGAAAAAACGTAAATATTTGAGTTCCTTTTCAGCCTGCCTTCCACTATTTTTCGAGACACCCCTTCGACTCGCCCTCGCTTTGAACTTTGCACGAAATGGACCCGGGAGCGGGCCATGTGAGTTTAGTGTGCGGCTTCTCCAATGGCACTTTGAATATAGTTACGCTCCATTTGGGTTCGTTGACTTGCCCCCGGGCGTGTCTGCTGTCCGAGATCCGAGCACCCAGATCCACAGATCCCAGATCCCAGGCAGCGAGTGCCAAGTGCCAAGTGCCAAGTACTAAGCCATGGCCAACGGACGCCGGACGAGCCGTCGAACCTTCGACGGACACTTTGAAGTGCAGCCTCACTTTATCGGAGTTATTTTCGTTCGCGCTTTTGAGTTGCCCAAAGGCCGCGGCCGATAAGATGCGTTAAGTAATTATAAATGTTTAGCGGCCAAATGCAAAAACGCAACATTTGCTATCTGGCATCTTAATGCAAATATTTGACGCGCATACGTGCCGGGCTCTCCATCACCTCCAGATGCCGTTTGGCCTGACTTTGACTCCTCTGGACTTGGTCTTGGGTTAAGTTATCTAATCACACCGCGGCGGAAGATGCCAACTTTCTGTGCTGCCAACTTGCCAGCTAACCGGGGCTGAAAACGCAATCCACTTGCCACTTGAAACTGCTGACTGGTAAGAGGAAAGTGCAGAGAGAAATAAATGTTAGCAATAGAATATTATTTAAAATTTAATTCATAGGAATGCTAAATTAACTAAGAACTGGATTGAATAATATCTTGATTTAAAATTAAGAGTATTTGCTGAACTCTTATGAATTAGAATCAAGTATCTGATTCATTTTCATTCTCTCTGACTCCGTGAAAATATGCCCTTCCTCCTAGAACAATGATTTATTTTACCAATTAATATTAACTGAAGATACCTTTTTTCTTTCTGTGTTCCGTTGGTGCCACATTAAGCAGGAAAAGGTGTCGGTGGCAAAAACCCAATGCCGTCAACACCAGTAACAGCACAAGAAAGCCAAAGGAAGCCCCAAGGGAGTCGCCAAGCCAACAGGAACAACAACAAGACGAACAGCGAGCGACGTCAACGACGACCATTATCAACGAGGCGCAACTAAAATATTTTAATTAACGCAATATTTGCACAAAATAACCAACATTACAAGTTCAAGGCGCTAGATAAGCGAACGTATCGCACAAAGTACTGGGCGGATCGCGAATATGGCCAGAGAGAGGCGGTGGGTATGCGCCAGGCCCGAGGAAGAGAGTAGGATCCACTGAGGCAACCCAGTGAGCATATAGGAAGGGTTACATTAATAAAAACATTTAAAGAAAATTATTTAGAAAATATAGGAGAAATATAGTAAATATCACTTTGCGAAGAGTATTGTATTAGGATATAAATGGGAATCACAATTTGTGAGAAATGGTTAAAATTATGATACTTATAATAGAGAACAAATTATTAATATTAACTTCAAGAAAATGTGATTTAATGTGAATAAGGTAGGCTTTATTTACAAATATTTGTTTATTGATCTTTTGAGTTTCTTTTAAATCTAATTTGAAGATTATTAATAATATTTCTGCAATATGTTAATTGAGGAACCGATTTTCTGTGGAGCTTTAAAATACCTTAACATATTTGAAAGTCAGTTTTCAGAAACCCATTAAAGTTTTAATGGGATTTAAATTTAACAAATAATACCCTTTAATTTAATAAAAGCCAGTTAGTCTTTACAAAGTCACACAGTCCTTCGTAAATAGCTCGCTGGGTTACCTTCGCTTCTTTGTCGCTAAAGTGTTGTGCCCGACTGTGTGTGTGTGTGGCTGACACATGCGGACTGTTGCTGCACTTGACTTGCCACAACACGCAATGGCCCAGAGCAGCAGTACAGACCAGGCCAAGACCCGACCAAGAGACAAGAGCGGACGCAGAGTGGCCTCCAGAAAGCGGTAGCCACGCAGGCGTACACCACTCAACGCCTCTCGCAGCCGGCTGTGCGTGTGTGCCGCCGCCGCAGAGTGTGTTGTGTGTGTGCGCCCATCTAAGATAGACATGCAGATATCATTGTGGCAAGTACTTGCTGGACACTAGCGGAGTACATACATAAGTACGAGTTCGTCGCAGTGCCAGGTCCAGGCCCGGTCGGAGCCCAGTCCGCGGCGACTATCTCCCTGCAATCAGCGCATGCGTTTACAACGTCCGATCAACTGGCCATCGTCCCTTTCACAGTAGCCATCGCCATTGCCATCGCTCCCTGGACTGGTCTCCTCCTCAGTGCTGTCGCTATGGCTCTTTTCCGGTCAGAAAGGGACCCTTTTGAGAGCATACATTGTCTCTGGGCTCATTTGGAAACCTCTTATTTAGCTGATTAAATAATTATAGCTCGTGAGTGGAAGATAAATATAGTAACAATTTTGTTGCGGGTTTCGCTTTTAACTTTGTAGGAGCTTCGGAGCTTCTTTGTTATGAGGAATGACATTTTAAGGTGTTGCAAATATGTTTAAAAGTTGTTTAAGATTAAACCAAGAATACCCTACGCCGCTTTCTTGTAATTTAATTTAGCAAGTTTACTTCTTACCTCTTTAGAGCTCACCTATCTTTTGATAAGCTTCTCGGCATCTCTGGCGCTCCGGGGTCGCCTTCTGTTGCCGACTTTGGAACTGGGAGCTGGGCGCTTGGAGCCGGTAGATGGCAGCTCTGGCTTTGCAGTACTGGGACTCCGGCTCCTCATCAGCGCGATGCGACGGTCGCGCTCGCACGCTTATCGCATTTTAGTAGTGCAGCGATTTATCAAAGTTAACATAGACTTTTAGCTCGTCGGGGCGAATGATAGTCCCAGAACGAGAACGAGAACGAGAACGGGAACGGGAACTGGGACTGGGATACCGATACCGAGCGCAGCAGCAACCTTCTCGATGTCCATTCGCCTCGAGGGCCCGCTGGCCTGGCACTTGGCGCTTTTGGCGGCGCTGCAACCTCAACAACGCATTGCGTTATAAATCATTTTTATTTGTTTGCTTTTTTAAGCAGCACAAAGGGTTGTCTTCGCTCCACTCCGCTGTGCTCTGGCCCCTCTAATGTTTTCGGGCTGGCTCACTCTGCACTCCGCACTCGGGTGCTCCGGCGATTCCCATGCGTGGTTATCTGGGCGCAAAATCTAAGCCAGCAAATGCACATTAATGATGCATCTAAAGCCGGCTAGTTAGGCTAATGCACACGGCATCTGCTGCTCCGTAGATTATGCAGTCAGATGGCCAGATATGCGGAATGCTGAATTAAATACCCGGGCGAGGAATGTGCCACACCTTTGGTACTGCCCCTCCTCAAACGGTAGATCTATATAAACCGTTCACTCTCTCTAAGGCTATAGTATATCTGGCAATTTCCCCAAACTTCCTAGACAGCTGACCTTGAGCTTTGTGGGTGTCGAAAACTTTTGAAACGACAAAGAACCCCCGCGAAAAAGTTACCTTTCCCCAGTGGGTGCACGCACAAAAACGGCAAACGGCGTAGTTCGTAGGACAACTTAATTACAGGAGGCCGGAGACCGAGACCCAAACCCAAACCCAATTGGGATGCCGGATAGCTGGCGGATAGCTGGGATGTCTGAGCGCGGGGCCTGGTGCCGAAAATATCACTTAATTAACATTTTCGCCTGCACCTCGCGCGGCATCGCATCGTCGCTCCGAGTGGAGTCGCGTCGCGTCGCACGGTGGCGTAATTAACGCGTCCACTTAATGCAAACGCCATTGAATAAACGAGTAATTGGACGACATGTTCCTGTTCCTCCGATGTGGCCCAAAAAGCGAAAGACCAGCACAAAGCGGGCGGCGGAACAGGCCGAGTTGGGAGCTTCAAGCTTCGAGCTCCAAGCGCCTGCTCCTGCTCCTGTTGCTGCTGCTGCTGCTTTTGCACTCAAAGAAAAAGCTTACTAACTTAAGGATTGGTATGTAAAAACCGAAAAGTTGATATGTATTAAGACATACTTAAATTAATGGGCTAATAGAAGCGTTATATATAATTAATATATCCCCTCCGAAATATTGCTCCTTTGAGCCGGATTCTGCAACTTCATCAGTGGGTTTAACAAATTAATTAATTGATTGTAATTATTACATTATTATTGTAATTCTCATTATTGATTTTTGTCAAAATCCAACTCCGATTTATCCGATTTTGCTTAGTGTTTTGTCGTTTTTTGCCTTTGGGCCAAGAGGCCTTGGCTATGCAAATCATTTGGCGCTGGCCCCAGTTCTTGGCCAGCTCCCTTGCTGGCCACTTGCTGGGTGGCCGTGCGACAAAAATTAAAACCAAACAACGATTTCCAATCAAAGCAACAACCTGGCCGAGTCCAGGCTGAGGCTGAGGCTGCGGCTGCTACTGCGACTGGACTTTGTTGGCTTTGCGATTCGCGCCCCGTAATTATGCGACAAATGCGTGAGGCAGCCGCGGCTGGCGTTCCAAGTATATAACGTAATTTAATTAATTTATGCACTCGCATTATTCAATGAAGTGCGCCACCTGCATGCGTAATTATCGCACAGCCACTGCTGTCCAGGATCGCCTCGGTGGCTTTCGTGTGGCTATCGCCAGCGATTCGCTTCGATCCTCTGGAGCTGGAGCTGGCGTCGCGGTGACTGGCGCTGAGGCGCCTCTTTGCATGCCAAAAGGTTGACAGTCAGTATCGCCCGAAGGGGTCTCGGGGCTTACACTTTACAGGGGCCATAATACGTTTTACGGCCCTAAAGATATTCAAAAGCTTTAATGATAAGGTGCCTTAATGGTTCATAAATATCTGAATATGCTCGGGCTCGGAAAGAAGTAGAATTGAAGTTGTTACTTAACCAATCCCTTGATGTGTAGTTTTAGGTAAATGGATATTTATTAAAGTAATCTATAGACATTAAATTATAGTAAAAGTTATCTATAAAAGGAGTATATAAATTTTTGCACAAGGTTCCCTTACTACACAATGCTTCCCCTACTATTCCAGATACAAGATATATAAAACCCTCCTCATAAGCATTATTATTAACATTTATATTTACTTACACTTTCACAATCACCCCTTCCTAGGACCCTTGCTAATTTGTTACAAACTCACAGCAATGATTGGCAATCATCGCAACTGTTCTGAGCTTCTGAGAGTCTTCGCTTCTTCACTTCGATTATCCAGTCATCTCAATCAAGCCAAGCCCGGCGTGGCACAGTATCCCACTATATATTTATCGCTAAATCAAAACAATGCCCACAGATCGCACAATTCACTCATTGTGCCTGTTTCTGTATCTCTTCCAGATGCGAATGCTGACACCCAAGGGGCGTGTCGTCTGGCCGGACATGTGCGCGCAATTAGACATGCCTGGCACTGTGTGTAAGCCTAAGTATCTGTGAGATACGCGCCAGCTCCAGGTTGGGGGGAGATCTGGCTCTGGCTTCGGGGAGCACAAAATCACAAAATCATAATCCGCCACAAGCCGTTTGTACAATTGAACGCACTGTCGTTGCTGTATTTTTATGTACCCGTTGGTTATGGAGACAGACAGGGGATATTGGAATCTTGTAAGTGAAAATATGGATATTTTAAGGAAATATTAATACCATATAAATTTATTTTTAAATTAAGAAGTTGGAGAAAATATAGTAGTTGTCAATTTTTGTCTAATAATTAAGAAGTTTTTTATAAAATCTGCTCTGAAAAATGCTTTTTTTTCTCTTGGATTCATTACATAAATCAACTATCAAACCTTCTACTTCCAAAACTTATTTACTTACTTTTAGGAAGTTTAGACCCTGGATCAGACCGAGGTAATCAGTACCAGGTGTCCCATAGTCGTGCCACTTGACCATACGAATTTCTTTCTAGTTTGTTTTCTGAAATCGCTGCCCCAAGTTGGGCATCGGCCTCTCAAGTTGATTGAATGACTTGTGCGTAGCTCGGAGTGTGTTTGGTGTGTGTGTCTCTCCGTTTCTGTCTCTGACAGCTGGACAGCTAGATAGTTGTAGTTGTAGCCGGGCCTTTGCTTTTGTTTATGTGAAGTATCTGCAGTTGACGTGGTTGTTGCCGTTGCCGTTGCTATTGCTGCTGCTGCCGTTGTCGCGTGTGACATGACACAAAGTGGACAGTTTTGATTACTGCTGAA
Source organism: Drosophila tani (assembly GCA_008042535.1). Taxonomy (NCBI): domain Eukaryota; kingdom Metazoa; phylum Arthropoda; class Insecta; order Diptera; family Drosophilidae; genus Drosophila; species Drosophila tani. Next base: position 16,816 of record VNJO01011995.1, on the reverse strand, counting down.
ATCGAAAGGGAAATTGTCGAGTCGCAGTCGAGTCAAAAGCTGCAGCCAGCTCCGGGTGTGTGTCTTTGGGTCAGATGGATTGTAGAGGCCCCAAATCCCGTGTGCACCGCTCCTGGCCCAAATTGGATTTCGGTTTCGGGTGCAGTCGGTCGCTTTTCTGAGGGCCTGTCTCCGGGCTTAATCCCCCCTCAACTGCCGGGACAGGTTCTTCGCGTTCAAAGCCAGTTAGGGGATTTACTTGTCCAAACGAGAGAGATAGGGTGAGAATGTTGAGTGAATTTAAGGTTAACTGAAAAGTGGAATGCCAGAGCCAGAGGTGACTCCACCCATTAACCCGAAAAAATTGGGGACTTTAAAGTTCATATCAGACGATAACAAAAGCGTTACTTTGAAACTTTAAAAAATAAATGACACATTTTGTTAAGGCGAGAGATTAACATCCATCATTGGAAACTTACAAAAAAAGTGGCTGGATTAGGGGGATTTATTTTGGCTAAAGAAAACAATGACTATCCTCACTAATTATTGTTAAATCATAACCTAACCAAAAGCCCTCTTAATTAAAACACTCACATATTTTTCTGCTAATGAGGATTCCGACATGTCACAGATATGACACTCCAGACCGGGCTTATTAAGCCTCTTTAGCCATAATGAATGGCATAACCGTTCCAGTTAATCACGATATCTTCCTGGGGACGCTTTTCAGGAACGCAGAAAGGGGAGAATCATTAGATTTCTAATGTTTCCTGCTTCCCGCTTATCTGGAACAAGTCGGGCCCACTCCCAATCGCTTTGTCTTTAATTCAGACCTTGATTTATGATCATTACCATGGCCGTCGTCCTCGTTGCCAACCAGAGTCGGAGCCTAAGCCAGCTCCGGGGCATCTATTTAGATGTGCAGTTCGGCATCCATTACTCATAAGCCGGCACTGCCAACGAAAATCAATTAGTGCAACCCACCCAGGCCAAAGTCTTCGAAGGAGTCACCATCACCGCCATCGTCTTGGGAATCGGGATCGGGACCGGGACCGGGATGCCAGAATCGCGAGGCAGAACAAAGTCATCGCTGCAGTCAGCGGGTTGATGAATTGGTTTTAAATCAAAGATAATGCAATAGCGAACGTCACAGTCATAGATACTCGCTTAAAGTCGCGTCGCGTCGCGGACCTGTGTCGCGGCCAAGTTATAAATTCAAATCTCACAACCACGCAAAAATGGAATTCATTCAGCCGAGAGAGCCGCGGACCATGTGGGCTGGGTTTGGGGTTTTTGGCCATGGACCCGGAGCCTGAGCCTGAGCCTGAGCAGCAGGCCTAGCCCGATCCCGACACGAGCTGCCCGTTGTTATCGACATGAGCAACATGTTGCTGGTTGCCGGTTCCGAGTTGCTAGTTGCACGGCTCCAAAATAAATTAGTTTTTAAATAAAATAATAATTTTGAATATAAAAGAAAGATAAAGCTATAGAAAAAACAATGTAAAGAATAAGATGAGCAAGTCAAATCTATACGCGTCACCTATCTTATTTTTTATATTTTTATCTGTACAATTTTATGAATTTTTGTAGTCTTTAGTTTTTTATTTGTTTTCTTTCTGTGCACTAGTTGATGGTTGTTTGCTTGCGCTTCAGTTGCACATGTTCCTTTCCGAAAACACGAAACAAAAATATCAATTATGAAGCGAAAGTCGCCAGACAACGACGAGGACGAGGACGACAATGACGACGATGATGATGATGATTATGATTATGATGGGGCTGCGGATGAGGCTGGCAATGGTTGGCCATGGCTATGGCTATGGCATTGGAGGAGACTGGCCTCGTATCATATTAGTCGGACAAGCAATGCAATGCGGTAGTTGCGGGGATCTGGCCACAACACATGTTGCTACCGTGTTGCCTCTGCCGCTGCAACTGCCGCTGCAAGTATGACATTTGTTTTAGCCGCTTATCGCGATGCCGAGAGCCAGGCCAAGCCAAGGCCTCGCCCATTGCCAAGAGATTGCTATTCCTGGCTCTGACTTTGGTTCCCTCCTCATTGATTATGCGCTAAATTCCAATTGCAACTCATTTATTATGTTGCCAGCGATTTGGCATCCCACACAGAGGAAAAAATACGAGAATGTTTCGTCTTTGACTTTAATGAGTATTCTAATAGTTAACTCGGTGAAAAGTATTTTAAATTAAATAGAGAAAAAGCTCACCTAACATTAGGTTTTCTTAAAAGCCTTATAAAATATTTAAAGCTGTAATAAATGCTATTTTATACAAAATTACCACCTCTAGAAAAGCCCCCGCGCCAATCTTCCAACATTAGGCATTGTGTCAAAGAATGCACCTAAAATTCCCCAAATTCATATAACGTTTTGTTTTTTGAATGTCTCAATTTAAAGAAATGTTTCTCTGCTAAATATTAAAGGCACTAGCTAGCTTAAAATATTTAAATAAATATCCAGTTAGGTTATGAGATATTTTATAGAGTAAATTCTACTCAAGTTTCCACAATTTAAACATGAATGTCATTGTTCCAAAATGGTTCAGAGTATCTCAGCTTCTGATTTAAGTTATTTTGAAGAGACGATTCCGCAGTGCATTTCTCCATCTCTCTGCCCTGATGAAGGCATCTAATATGTTGGCTTTGCAATGTAATTGATGCATTGAGGTTATGACATAGTTTGTGATAATGCGCTGCGGCTTCCATCTAATAACCAATGCTGCGAGCAATGTGCAGCCAGCGATTTGCACTGTGTAGTGTGTAGCCCTGCTCACATCGAGGCGTTTGTTTTTGGGCTGCCACGCCCACTCTGAAGGCCCTTAGTAGTCCGCCCACAGTGAAGCCATGGCTCATCCGTCAGCCGCACGCAATTGTTGTTTGGGTTTTGGGCCTTGGACTGCAGGACAAACAACATATGCCAATAATAGCAGTTGCTTTAGGGCCGCTTGACAACTTGATAACTGTGTTAGAGACCCAACATGGAATGTGCTGCCTGTGTGTGTGTTCGTTAAGGTCTGGTCAGAATCCTGAATGGCAATTTCCCATGCGGTTTTTATAGCCGGACACGCAACGCTGTGGAAACTAAAAAGTAATCCAATGTGTTAGTTCCGACCCCGACCTGATGAAAGGGCTGTCAATGGGGAAATATTAATCCCACCACCGACATCGAAGTCACCGCAATAAGTTACGTCCATCCCATTGCAATTGTTGGCCAAGTTAAAACGATGAAGAGTTAACTGAACCTCGAACTGGGAATTAGCTATTAATATGATGTCTTTGTTTGTTTTAAATATGGTTTATGGGAAGTTTTTTCCCTCGAATTTAATTGCTTATAATTTAGTACAAAGATAATATCATCGTTAAGAAACCATTTCTATATGCATTACTTAAGCTATTCGCTATGTGTCATCTTAGTTAAATATATTACCCATAAAATCGTGTGATTTGAGCCAATTTATGGGCTTTAAACACTTTGGAGCCATCTTTAAATAGTCTAAAGAGCAATTCCTGTATTTTCCCTGCACACTTAGCAATATTTGTAATAGCATTTGCATGGGGCGGCCAAATTGATGATCATATTTTTTAATGGCATTCTCGATAAATTAAATGTGATTTTTATGTGCGCACTTGGAGTGCAGCACAAATAGCCTCTGTCCGTCCTCTGGCCAGGGCACTTTCAATTTGATGCAGGCCACCTTTGTGGCATCATAAAAAATCAAAACAGACAAATCTTTATCAGCAAATGCATCTCAAAAGAGCAAGGAGGAATGGCATTTTCAGGGCCCGAAGCAAGTTCCTTCGGGGCTCTTTGACTTTTTATTAAAAAATAAAAAACATGCATTCTGAATGCAGGTAGTGAGGGCAAAGAAAGGGAGTGCATGCCAGCTACTGTTATCTAGTTTTGATTTGATTTTTCTCCTCTTTCCCCACAAAGCTTAGGGAATTTTTTAATATGCATAAATAGCTCGTAAATATGCAACATTCGCCCGAGCCGAGCTGAGCTGAGCTCCCAGCCGGGAATCTTCTTCAAACGAACCAAGAAGATGAAGAGGGCCACGGAGAGAAACAAATTTTCATTCAAATTCGTCCGGGGCACACATATTTCAGGCCATTTTCAATTTATTTAATTCGTTTGGATGTCAATGGGGAGATGCGACGGCCGATAAGGCGACATCTCTGCCCAATCGAAATTCTGCCGTCTATCGCTCTCTGGTAATATATTCTAATTTTTTAATTAATTGCTAATGGTTAGGCACATCGACAACGTAGCCCCAATCGCTGCTAATGGCCGACTGTCTGCTTGCCGGCGACTCTTAACGGTTGGCTTATCGCTCAAGATTTCTGGGGTAAGGTCTTCAATACGCGTCTTATTTACACAACAAAAAAAACACAAGCAAATGGGATCGTTAAATAATAATATTGTAATGAAATTTAATTTCAATTGAATATAAATAAGAACTTCAGTTTTACATTTTAAAAAGTACTTAATTCTTAATAATTCTTAACACTTAATAATACCTAATACTTAATAATACTTACTTAATACTTAATAATATTTTAAAATTCTTTGAATTAAGAACTAGTTGTATTATAATAAAATAAAGTAATGAAGACTTCAGCTTTACATTTTAAAAAGTACTTAAAATTGAATTCTCAATAATACTTAATACTTAATAATACATATTTAATACTTGAAAAATATTTTTAAATTATTTTTTGAGATCATTACCTCAAATGTATATATTTTTCTCCAGTGCAGTCTGCAGTCTGACTCTCGTTGCCAGATTCTCTTTAATTAGGGCTGCATTCGGCTTTATGGCCCACAAATCGCATCGAGTGAATCAGCTGCCGGTTTCCATAAGCCATAAAGCATAACCATTCAATTTGTTCGGCCCGTGATTTTGGCAATACGCGAACCCAAAAGAGGCCCAACCGATGGGTTTATCTCGCTCTTCAAATCGCAAATGTTCCGTTGGGGGCACTGCCTTCCTTTGCACTTTCTTTTCAGAGCCGAAGAATTGAGCCGGAGAACCAGAGAACATCATGTAAATCGCCCAGATATCGAACTTGTTAACAAGTACTTAAGGGCTCTTTATAATTATGTACGGCCCGTTGCCGTTGCCTCTGCCTCTGCCTGCTTTTGCTTTTGCCAAAAGGTGTATGCCATAATGAGATTGTGATTTCTTTTTCGTGTGGCACAAAAGCCGGCTACCAACAAATTACGCGGCATGCTAAGAATTTCGCGGCCATTTCAGCTGTAATTTCGAACTCTTCCCCGTATTCCTGCCGCCTCATGCCTCATGGCTCTGTAATTTCGGGCGGCGGAAGGAGGCGGGGGCCCGGGAATCTGTTGCATATCGGTAGCTGTCATCATTTAGGTTTCGTTACCCACTCGCATTGGGGTCAATGCGGGGCTAAAATTAAGCCCTCGCTTATGCTCTGGATCAGAGTGCAGATTGATGTGAATATCGGCTGGAATTTCGGGGCCCCAAACGATGGATTTCCGATGGCCTCATTGGGCTGCACAAGATAAAAGCTACTAAAATATTTAAAATTATATATATTAGGTTAAAGTCAAGCCAACATTCTTAGATTTACGGAATCTGTTACTCTCTCTTTTGAATATCTCCTCAGGGAAATAGCTTCATCCTTGATCAGGCATTCATCACATACTTTAAGTCTCACTTCTTTAGTTACTCTCTCCATGGAAATGTCGCCCCCATCCAAGACTGCAAAGAAAACTCTACCCACATCCTGGTACTTATTTATGTAAGAGTCTTGTGCTGAGCTTAGGTTTCAGCGCTTGTTGCGAATATGTGTCCCCAAAGATAAATCTGCGTAGATACGAGCAAATGCGTAGATATTTGCTTAGATTTTCGTTACTTTCTGGGTTAAAGGTCGCCCCGTTTCGCAGCCACACACACATGAGATGGCATTGACGCATTTAGAAAGCCGAGACCCTCCGATGCAGCAAGGCAAGTACAGCCGGAGTACAGCCAGTGCCGCACCAAGCCCACCTTTTCATAATTCGCCTGGCCGTAAGGTAACCCAATACTACACTGGGAAGTAATGTAGGATCTTTTCGGCTTAAAAATATATTTAAAATTACTTTATTCTTATAATTAAGACCACTTTTAATAGTTGAAGCAGGAGTCCTTCTATTATATTAGAGATCAAGAGCAACACAATGCTTTTCTTAGTTATTATGCTTACAGAAGAGCTGGAAATCTGTCTCTTTTTTATTTTATTAACCACTAGTTTTTCTTTCTCCGTGCAGCTGCAAGCTCTGTGGCAACTATCGGGTCTCCGCCTGTGCCTCTCAATTAATGACGATCATTGTCAAGGCTTCGGCGCAGCTAAATAGAGGCAGGCAGCAATGTCGCCGTTGCGTAGGAGTCAACATTGCTGTTGTTGCCGCGGTTGTTGTTGCAATGTTGCTGTTGCCGATGTTGCTGTTGGGAGTAGAGTTGCTGCTGGCCCGTTAGTGCCGCCTTGTGCTTGTGTGTGGCGCATATTTAGGCTTGTTGCAACATGCCATTTACAAGTGCGCCTGGGATCGCCTTTTGTCGTCTTGTCGCTGGATCGTTTGCCGTATGCCTCGAGACCTCGAGTATCTGGATATCGGAGGCTATGGGGGTACCGGGGCTAAATCGCAACGTATCGCCTTCGGCGTGGCCGATTATGTTGTCGCTTTTGGAGGGTGCGTCAATTTATGAGTTCATTGTGCGTCGAACGGCACAGGAAATGTTCTGGCGGCGCGAAGGATTTTTCATCGATGGTTTAATAATAGGTCGTAATCATACGGCTCGAAGAGCCAAATGAGATTTGTTTGAAAGGTGGAGGTGGTGAAGGTGTGAGCTGATATGGGCATACCCAAAATGGATTTATTTTGGCATAAAAATGAAATGAAAGGAATTATCCCAAGGTTGTCTAATAACATATATGGCTCTGTTTTTCCTCTGGAATTCTGTAAAAAATAAGTTAGAACTTCTTGTGACAAAAGAGATTAAATAATTCCCTAATTTAAAATTCGCTTCAATTCAAACTCCATTTATGATATATGTTTGGCAAACTGAGAACTCCAAAAGTTTTAGTTTTAGTTTTAGTTTTATTATGGTGCCTCGGATTGGTCTGGCCACTTGTTGCTCTCTCTCGCTGCACATCGAAGGTGCGTAACTCCGGTTGGAAACTTTTCCGGGAAAACTGTACAAGCCAACTCCGCTGGCTATGAGCATCGCAGAAGAGGTCCTCGGCATTAGCCTCAGCTTCGGCAGCCTCATCCATCATCCTTTGTTTGAGGTGTGGCGACTGGAGCGGGGCTTTTCAGCTCGTTGAGTCTATTAAACATTTGATAATTTCATTCGGTTTCCTTTGTTTTTGCTGCTCATGCTTCTGCAGCCTGCAGCCTGCAGCCCGAACTTCTCAGTTGGCCAAAGTTGTTCTATTTGAGTTTATGTGTGCGCCGGGGGGGAACAGCTGTGGAACAAGCAAATAGTGGGTGTTGGGTGTCTGGGTGTTTGCCGTGCTTTACAGTTTAGATGTGTATATATTCCGGGCTATGAGAGTCGTTCAGCGGTGCTTGACTTACGACTTTTGCGGTTGCGAAAGGCGCTCGCCGCTGTTATGATTTTCAAGTTCTCAAGTTTATTACGGCGGGAGAGCCAACTTTCCATTGTGGTTAAGGAGCAAATAGGTTCCCTGCTTTTATTATTTTTATTTTTGGTTTTTGTTACAGTCAAGAGTCTGTAGTGGGATCGATATAATCAATATGTTAGGAGATTTTTAAGAGAATATCTCAAAATACCCTGTCGAATAAGGCTTATATCTATTAATATATAAGAAAATAAGCAAGGAATTCAAAATTATACTCAATTTAATATATTTTTCGGCTTTTAAATATATTAAGTTAATGTTCTAGTCATCAAAACTGAAACCTCTAAATAAAAACACAAAATTAACTTTAAATATAATCTTTTCTGGGCGAAAAAACTATCTGAAAAATGTATTCTATGATTTGGGCTATAAGCATGTTCGATTTATGGAAGTGCGACTGTATTTGTCAGCTTTTTTTTTGTATTTTTTCCAGCTATAGCCCACAGAGGGCAAATGCCACATTGTTGTTGAGCGGCGAGAACTTGACAAAACATTTCGACAACGTTGTAACGACGGCCCGCATGCCGATGCAGCTTGATGGGGACTTGGATGTGGACTTGGATATGGATGTGGCGAGTTTTAGGCGCAGACAACGCCTCAAACTAAACAACAGGAACGGAACGGAGGATCGGAGGAGCTCTGAGCAGGCACAATGCGATGCCGCTATGCCGGAGAGTTTGCAACGATTAATGATGCAAATATTTTTTGAAAGCGCGAAAAATTGTGCATAAATTTACCATGACCATGGACAACACCAGCAAAACACCGAAGACAACAACAAGGACAACAAAAACACCACGAGCAACGGCAGCAACAACATTTCGCTTGTTTACGAGCTGCACTTTGTAGAATGTACCCTTATGGTATGGTTATATCGGAAGAGTCAACGAGCGGGGATTGAATATTATATAATATTTTACTCAAAAAAATTAACTTTATAAATATATACAATTTCTTGAAAAGGTCATTGAACAGGGCTTGAATGGATATTTTTTTGGATTATATGGAATTTATGCCCCAATAAACTTAGAAATTTTGTCTGTAGGAAATATTTACTAGATAATTTTATATCAAAGGTCGTTTAATGGATTTGTTTTTAATAAGACATCTTTCCTAGAAAAATTAATCTGAAGAATTCCTTCAAAAATATTAAAATATTCTTAAGGACTCTTTTTATAAACAAGATCTACTCTTTTGTCATCGAAGTACTGTCTCTGAATAACAAAAAATCCAAAAGCTATGCCATTATTTTCTATATATAAAATTCATAAAAATAGGTATCTTAATGGTGACTGGTCCTTCCTCAAAAAAAGCTCAGAACCGGCATCTGTTGAGCTGCTGAAATGATATACCCCCGAGCTGGCTGGCAGAACGAACCAAGGGCATCACTACGCTCTGCCTGTGGAAAAGGGGACAGATCTCCCCCTCAGCCCAGTTTGTTGGTACCAAGCTCGAGTTGTTTTCCTGCCCATATGCCGGCGCGATGACACTTAACAAATGATCGCATAAGTGCACACAAAACGCACATTGCAAGGCGAACACTGCGGCCATTGATTGGGTTGTTCCAGGTCCGGGATCGGGATAGGGATTGGGATCGGGATTGGACTAGGGATGTGCGGCCTTTTGTGTGGGCAAATTCTCAAGTGCTATCACTGCTCAACCGGCATATTTTGTATCACAACAAGTCGTGCGGATAGCCATTCTATGGTCGAGTGCGATGTGAAATGTTTACAAAATAAATGCGGCACTTGAATTAGGCAGCATTTGTTGCCCGGCCAGTCAGCCAAGTGCATTTCTCTTCTTTCACAGCCACGAACCTTATTAAACTCAATCTGTTTAATCAAATTAGTGGAAATCAGGGGTGAAGAGGATATGCTAGGAGGATCGGAGGAGGATCGCAGCCTCACGAGGTGCGTTGGCGTTGCCTTTGGACCGAAAGTTGGCAATGGCATTTGGTGCCGCTACACCCACTTTTTATTTTGGCACTGCCACTCCGCGGAGGAACCTTTGTCCGCCTGAGCTTGACTCTGAGCCCCGCTGGAGCCTGAGCTGGAGTCTGAGCCAGTCAGCAAGTCTGTGCCTCTGTGGCACATTAAGCCGTGCATTTAGTCGCTGGCTCTCTGGGCTGGCATTTGAACTTATTGCCACAGTTGGGCGCGCTGTCATAAAACCAAAATAAAAACCGATGAGGGGAAAACAAAACTCTGTAGATTGGCATATGCACTAAGGCCACGAGCGGCGTTATAGGGAAAGGAAAGGGGGTTCTACTAATGAGGGAAAAATGTCATTTCCTGCTAGTGGATTTTTATTAAAATCCTTTAACTCAAGTTAACTGTAATACATTTTTTGTAAATCTTTAAAGAACCCCCGAAAGAACCCCCCAAAATCCCCACCAGTGCCAACAACTTCAACTTTATGGCTAAAAACAAAAGCCACAAAAGCCAAGATACTCTGTGCCATGTGTGCCCTTTGGCACTTTATTTTTCTCCAGCTGCACTCGCTGGAGTGGAGCCTGCCTGATGATCCAGGCTCTGTGGTCCACAGTCGCTGGGTTCGATTTCTTTGGGAGTGGGTGAAACCTTGACTTGGCTGTGCCAAATCCTTTAGAGCGTAACTAATTAAAATATCAACATTTTAAGAGGCGTTGTGAATGTGTTAAATTGACTTTTCTCTCTCGAGGGCGGTTTTGTCAACGCTCAGCTCAACTCGATGATGGCTTTTCCGTGAGTGGCTTTTCCGACGACCCTTCGACCCGGCTGTACTCTCTGACATTTGGCGTTGAGTTGCACTCGTGAGAAGTACTCCATCGGGTCCTCAACTAATTAAGTTGCAATTAAATGTTTTAATAGCCGGAGAGTTCGCCCGGCCAACATCCGTCGTTTCGGTAAACGGCCACAAAACTACTCTTACAAAATGCGTGGCGTCCGAATGAGGAGCGCGCCTCATTAAAGCGCGCACGGTCGGCGGGGCTATTACCAAAAGACGTGCAAGGCTCCCAATGCAATTGCAAAAAAATTACGAAAAAAACAGCAGAAACGAGCAGGGAAAAGAGAAATATTAAAAAAGCAAAATGATGTGGAATTAAGATTAAGGCGACTGAGAAATGCTCTAGGGACTTGAGATTTAAAATGATGCTTATTTCTTAAGATGTGAAAAAATGGTATTGCATTGTCTACTAAAGGAAACCTTTTCAGATCAGTAAAAATATAAGTTAATATACTATTTTTTGTTTTTTTTTCATATAGAAATTATTAGGTAAATATTAGAACAAAGAAAATAATTTTTAAAGGTCTTCTCATATAGTTCCTCTTTATACCTGTCTCAATAGCTTTAAATAAAATATTAAAAGCCAGATTCTTCGCTTCCTTAAAATGTGGCTTCCTTAGGGAAGAGCATTTCGCTGAGACCTGACCGGCTTCCTCTGATACTCGTTGCCTGGCTCCAGCATGCTGACCGTCTGCGCATTGGTTGCTGTTCTTAAAGGGCTGCGCAAGCGCAGAACACATGCCGTGGGCACTGCGCTGCTCCGACTGCCGCCGCTGCTGCTGTGGCTGCTGCTGCTGCTGCTGCGAGTGCTTGCCACTGCCGCAATAAACGTCAAAATGCGGCCCATTGCTGTCCATTTCATCAACGTGTGAAATAAATCACTCAAAGTGCTGCGGATCCATTAAGGGCAGCCGCAGTCAGGAGCAGCCTTTGCCTTTGCCTCTACCTTTGCCTGTGCCAGTGCCAGTGCCTCTACCCTTGTGGTAAATACATTTTTAGCATTTTGTCTGCTGATACCTTTGGGTGTTGTACATGGCAGCGACGACGTCATGATGATGACGATGTCGACGGCTGCACTCTGCCGCAACAATAAAGACTGCATGCCACTGGCCACGCTTTTTGCTGCAAAAACAGAAAACAGAGAGACTGAATCTCAGAGCTGGCTCCACATGTTGTTCACCTTTTGCAATTTCAGTCCGTGCCTCACCTTGGTTCTGCCATCGACTTTGACTTTCCATTCGGGATTTCGCTTTTCGGCGTGCTACGCGCCGTTGCCAGCATGCAAAAATCCAAATTATATTTCAGTGCTTAAATTCAATTAACGGCCGAGCCAGGAAAATCACTCGAAATTGAAATTACGACAGCTTGCTTGCGCTTTCGCTGTTTCTTATTTTTTATTTCATATTTTTTCGTTCTCACTGAGAGTGCACTAAGCTAAGATTCGGATTCAGGCAAGAAAGCCAGGCCTGGCATTAATGCAAGGCTGCCTTGCCTGCCACTAGGTAAACAGAAAGTTGATTGAAAGTTCCAGGCCAGCGCAGCTGGAAAATGAAAACAGCCGAAGAGGTGAAGCCGATGGAAATCAGGGGAAGGCGAGAAAAATTAGATTTGGCTCAATTAAATGCAGAAATATGCAAGCAGCCCAAGGAATGCAGTTAAACCGAGCTAATAGAAGTGTAGGAAAATAAAGAAAAAAGTTTAAGATAAAGGAGAAATAGCAGGGAGAAGAAAAATAAAGAAAAATACTTCTGAAATGATTTTTAAAATTAAAACTATACTTGAAAGTTTTCTTAGTAGACCTCACAATATAATTTATAACTTAAAAGTATTTTATGAATTAAAATAAAAGGAAGTTCAGCCAAGTTAAGCTTGTCCCGATTTAGCTACTCTTAATATTAGCAATCAACTAAGCAGCCAGTGACATTGTTGTGCTCGGTAATTGTAATAATTAATTCATAATATCTCAATTGTCAAAACAACCTCTGGCTGATATCAATCAAGGTGCACAAATATTTACTCCCACCCACTCATTAGGGCCGGCAGCCCCCTTGGGGTCGTAAATACATATTTTATTCCTCTGCTTATGGCCCCCGGGGATATTTTGTACTTTCTGGCCATTGTCATAAAATGCAACTAATTGCTTTAATTTGCAGCACTCACTCCGCACTTGTAACAATCGTTGATGCATATAAATCTTATAGGAACTCATTCTACTTAATTAGTTTTAATGTCGCACAAACAAAAGCGCATAACTAACAATTAAGCCGATGGTGCTCTTGAACACAACTATGTGCATACTTGGCATATATGAATTTTGCCAGCAGTATGGAGGATGGAGCATAAATCTTAATTACGCTTCGCCAAGCGTAAATCATCATCAGTTGAAGTCGCAAGTCCCAGCTTTTTGGCCTCTGAGGCTCAACCCGGATTGATTCATGCGAGGCAGCAGTTTTCCAGCAAGTCTCCGGGAAACTTTGACAATTTGTTCGGCATTTCTGCGTTTTTTACGACGCCCCGCTTCCGGACTAGCTGGCGACATGGTCGGAGATGGTACTTAACCCTGTTTCGGGACATTGCCAAAGCTGATTCTGGGTTTCCTTAAGTATATTCTTCGGATTTGCATCTCTAAATCTTATTAGAGGGAGTAGAAGCACCTGAGAGATCTTTTTCTACTTTAAGCATCAGCCTGCTCTTGGAACTCCACAAATGAATCTAATATCTGCTCTTAGAGCAGTTAGCTGCCTTTATTGCGGCAGTCGGCGCAATTCAAAACGAAATTTCTTACAAGTTGTAAAGATTAAAAGTCCATTAGGCGGCGGCGACCGCACGTAGAACTTGTTTGGACGGACACGGACTCGGACCTTCTCTTCCCAGCCTCCATTTAAATGCGCGCAATGCAATCACTCAAATTGGCCAAAGCGCCGGAGCGTGCAGATGGCAGTCACCAGAGAGGAGAGTGGAGGCAGAGGCACTACGTGAAATATTTTAATCCATAAGATGCAGTTAAGTGCATCCATCAGCGTGTATTTAGAATTTAATAAATACGGAAGCGAGAACACGACTCCGAACACGACTCTCGGGTCCCAACTCCCGACTCCTGGCAAATGCACTTCGAGAGGTATTTTAATTTATTTAAATTTCTGCCCGCTCTCGCACATAGCCGACTGCAATTTGGCCCGGTCCCGGAGTGGCGGGCACACACGACTTGGCCAAGTAAGAAAAGTGAACATCCATTAGTTGTGCTAATGATGCGCAACCCACTTTGCAGTGCTCCGCCCCAAGTAGAACGCCGGAGCGCTGCTCCTCCTTTTGCCAGACTCAAAGCCAAAGTCAAAGCCAGAGCCAGAGCCAGAGCCAGAAGCGAGTGTCCTGTGCCGGGACTTAGCCGGCTACTTTGAAACGCATTTGGCCAGCTCGGCTAGTTAGCTCCGCTCTCCGTGTGTGCGACTAATGTAATTGGTCGGGAAAAGGAGTGGAAAGTGGAGAGGCGAAAGGGGATTTCTTTAGCGGAATAGTCAGAATAGCAAATGCGGTGAGTGCCAAGACCTCTCATTAAGGAGTGTCTATATTCTTAAGATTTTATTGAACTGCACTTGCACTTTTACAGATAAACATTATGGATTTTAGCAAGGTTTCTGTAAAGGGAAAAGAGCTATTTATTCTTTCCATTTTCCATTTAATGGGAATCATTCCATGTTATTACAAGTACACCTGTAATAAAAAATAAGAAACTAATTAGTTTTCTGTTACCTTAAAGTAAAAGGCCATAGTTACCATTAATTGGTTCAAATAGAACTCATAGGGAATGTGTCCGCTGATGGGATCTATGGCCACTGGCCACATCTCATCCATTTCCTCCTGGGTAAAGGGCTCGCCCTCCTCCATCATCAGCTTTCCAAAGCTTTCCTTGGTCAGATAGCCCTTGTTTTCCGGATCCAGAATCTTGAAGGCCTGCAGAATCTTCTCCGGCGGAGCAGGCTCCATTCTAATGAAAGTGTTAAAGGTAATAATATCATTTAAGAAGTTTAGGAGTCACACTCACTTTCTTTCCATGAGCAACTGGGAGACATGGGGCAGAAACTTGGTCAAGTGCACCTCGCCGCTGGTCTCCTCCGATTCGGTGGCCGAGATCACCTCATTAACCTCCTGCTCGGTGGGCACACAGCCCAAGAGTCGGAGAACCGTGCCCACTTCACGGACATCGATGAACTTGTCGCCATGGTGATCGAACACACAAAAGGCATCGGAAATGCGCTTTTCCAAGTCATTATTTACTAGTTATAATATTAAACAATTTAGTAAAGCTTTGTAAACTTTCGAATGCTGCAATCCTCATTAGTTACAGGTTGCCAGCACATAACGTAATGCTTTCTATATTTTTCAAAACCAGAATTAATAGATATTGGATTACTTACAATCAGAGTCCATGTTGAAGGCTCGAGCTTACCCTGGCAAGTAAGGCAAGCCATGGGTGTGCGGAATTAAATCAATAGGCGAGTAAACACAAACTTTGTTGCCAGGGGCGATATATGATATATGAACGAGGGAAGCAGGAATGCAGCAGTGCAGCAGCAGGTACGAACTACTATTCCTGCTTAACGTTTTTATGTACTTCTTATGGGCGATTTCATTTTGGATCGAGCAGATCCAAATCCACACAAGGCGAGGCCATCATAGAGCGGCCCATTAGGCAGCTCATGAAGGCCATCATATTGGCCCATTACCATTTCGCGTGGCTCGGTATGGAACACGGAAGTCCTCGCCGCGCCACCAGCGCCTTTCTGGGCGCAACAAGTGCATTTTCGGAGCTGGGCCCACTTTAATGGAAATTACTGCAGAGCCTGCCATTAATTTTCCCTCACATTTGTCTGGCCATCTAAGAAGCAGCAGTTGCAGTTGCAGCTGAGGCTGAGGCTAAGACTGAGGCTGAGGCTTCAGCTTGCCTCTCAACGCATTGGATTCGATTAAAAAATGGCAAAGCCCAGTACGAGACGAGAACTGCTTCATTCACGCTAATGCGTGTCGTGTACAACACGCTTGCCACTTGAGATGAGCGGAGCTGAGATGCTGCCGCATCTCCTAGATGCGATTCTGAGTTCCTGCCTCGTCGTCGTCGTCGTCCACCCATCAGCACCATCGGATCGGAGCCACGTACTCGCTGGCCTATCTGCCGCAATCTCCTTTGCCGGTCTCGGCCCTGAATCTGGACCTTAAAACTGAATCTGAATCTGCACTTTAATATTCTTCAGATACATTGTATTTGAAATTGAAAATTAAGGAGTCTGTACAATTGCCTTCAAATATGAGAGTCTAGTGGGGACTATATCTAATACCTATTTCTTCGATTTATAAAATTCTAAAATAAATCTTAAAATTTATATTATATTAATAATAAGTATATTGCCATTTTCTCTCCGTGGAGCTGGCGGCCTGAACTTGGCCTGGACCTGGGCCTGGGCTACTGCCATAAACACTAAAAGTGTTCGTCATTTGCTGTTCCAGATCCAATTAACCATTTTGATGCATTTGCCTCCATTAACTTTTTCTCTCTCTCTGGCCGCTTAGAGGCCCAACCGGAGACCCTTTTGCCGGCCCAGTCGCAGTCTGTTGCAATTTCGCTGCCGACTTACAACGTGATCGGAAGTTTGTCTTGGCCCATCTTCAGCATACCATGGCCATACTGAGTTGTGGCCATATCTGACGACGTGGCCGTGACTCGCAGACACTCGTATGAGCCGCCAGGACTGGAGTCGGAGTCGGAGTCGGCGTCGGAGCTGTTGCAAAGTACTTTGTAAATGTTGGCATGATTTAAGTCGGCTCTTAGTCTCTTTATTCTGACATTTACCCCAGGTTTGTCTATTAGGCATGCGATTAAAATTTAAATTGAAGTCGCGCAGACTCCGCTCCTCTGCTGGATTGGGTTTCAGTATCTCGACTTGGGTCTGGGGTGATTTTTTTTATAGAACCAGCCACGCCCGTTGCAATCTTGCTCCCCGAGTTCCGGTTAGTGCCCTGCGCTCAGTTCATCTGTCAATTTCGACACCTGTGGCAGACAGATCGGGGACGACATGGACATGGGAAGTGCTTCCTGTCCGGGAAATTACCAGGCTCAGGCGAATAAATGCTATGCAAATCGCTACAAGATTTACGATAGTAATTAAATCGGAATAGGGATGTACGTAAAGCAGGAAGAAAAATCGATTTTAATATCGAAAATATCGAAAGCATTAAAAAATCAATATGTCGATTTATTTTCAAACAGGTTTTGAAACTGAATGGTTGGTTGAGAGTTATAAGATTAGGTAAATCTTTAATTAAAGCTTAATGTATTTTCTTGTCGATAATATATCGTTCTATTTCGATTATCCCTATACCTATGCTAATTTATTTCTCTTTTAGTTC